>JARHVA010001208.1:3465000-3657500 GCA_037957365.1 Torreya grandis
AACTTTAACCCCAAACCTTATACCATTTGCATTAAAAACCCTAAGCCATAAGCCCTAAACCCCAAACCCTTTAAGTTATAGACCCTAAACCCTAAACCAATAAATTTAGCCCTAATTAACATCCTTTATATATATATATATATATATATATATATATATATATATATATATATATATATATATAGTTAGAATTAGGTTCACAGGGTTGAGCTTAGTTAAAATTGCATCATTCAACACCATAATTAACTTTGTAGGCTCAATATATGATGATGTGGGGGATAATTGATCCCAAATTCACATTCTTAAATCACAAATATAGGTTTAAGGCTCCCAAATTTGCCCCAATTTCCTACATGATTGTATAAATATACCCTAAAACGTATACCCTAGGCACTAATCCTTAAAGTTCTTAATCCCTAAAATTTAAACCACAAATATAAACTCTTTGAACCTTGAACCAATTATTTTAGCCCAAATTAACATCATTCCTAGACTAAGAATTAAGTTCATAGGGCTCAGTTTGGCCTAAATCACAAGGCCGATTGCCCCATTGGACTAATTCACTCAATCTACACGATGACATCTAGGTTATAATGGCAACCCAAAAACACATTTTATTATTAGTGACTTATTATTATTATTATTATTATTATTATTATTATTATTATTATTATTATTATTATTATTATTGGGGCTTCAACATGCTCAGAGCTTCTTTCTCCAAGTATTAGGAGAAGAAAAAAATGACTTAAGAAGTAATACCATGGATTTTATCCACTTTGGGAAACATATTGGCTGGCCACTTAAGAAATTAAAAACATAAGTGATATGGCATTTAATGCACTTTTGAAAACATGCCCAAAAACATTTTCATGCCACGTATGTCATAAAATCATGATACCTATTATTTTATTAAATGCACACATCATTTTAATTTATGGGGAGCCATTTCCCTTCCATCACAATGTGAATTCAAAACCATGGGCTTTAACGTACGGAGCGATGTGATTATCCATAAAGCCAATCCATTATAGGGGAAATGTTCCAATAGCTATACACCTTCACTTTGGACCTTAATTGTAATCCATAATTCCTAAAACATAAACTATAATCCATAATCCATAAACCTTATGTACTAATTTTACTTAATCCCCAATCTATAACCACTTATCTACATTAATCATAATGCAATCATGTTATTCTTAACATAGGCACCACTTAGTCCTAATTGCCAATCGCTAACCCCATAGCTTATATTGATAATAATATGATTGTATTATTAAATTACATGATCATGTTATTATCATTATCAACTTATCGATGGGTTAGATGTGTTGGGACCTTGTAGAAAACATAACATGATTGCACTATATAATGTGATCACATTATTATTATTTTAGTGATAAGCTCACTTATCAATGACTATTTTTAGCCCAAATTAAGACTTTTGTCCATACAAACATTCTCTATGTGTACTTCAATGAGATTTGCATGTGTACTTGACCTCACCTTTGAAAAGTTGTCAATTATCTCTTTTGATAGGTTTCAGATCATGTTTGAAGAGGAAAAGGAAGTTGTTTAAGAACAAAACACCAGAGGAATTATAATATTTCAAAGAGAAACATAAGCTACTAATGCGAAAAGTTCATGGTAAAGAAGGTATAAACCCTAATCTTGATGAACCAAATGCCATAGATAATGAGCCAATTGATGATAATGAATTAATAAATGATGAAATTAACTATAATCAACTGAATAATGTTGAAATTGACATAATGAAATGAATGATAATGAAATTGACTGCAATGAAATGAATAATAATGAAATTGAAAATAAGGAACTAGTTAATGTTGGAAGTTCACATTTAAAGATCTAACTTTTTGATTTTGCTAATGATGAGTCTATGTATGATGCTTCGCTCCCAATAAATGAATAAAATTTGATGGAAACAAATAATAATGTAACTAACCATCAAAAAATTCATGGAAACATATAATGAAT
Source organism: Torreya grandis (assembly GCA_037957365.1). Classification (NCBI taxonomy): domain Eukaryota; kingdom Viridiplantae; phylum Streptophyta; class Pinopsida; order Cupressales; family Taxaceae; genus Torreya; species Torreya grandis. The sequence continues at coordinate 3,467,002 of JARHVA010001208.1, forward strand.
AATTTAATGTCATCCCACCTCTAAGTAATGAAAGTAATAACAATTTTAAAATGCCCTCTCAACAAATTTCACAATTACCAACACCTCCAATAATTATGCATAGAAAAGACAAGTACTTAATTGAAGTCAATGAAAATATTTTAAAACCAATGCATAATAAAATGTCTGATCACCATTCAAGAAGACTAGCTCAACAAATTTGGGATACTTTCTTTCATAATTTTGAGTATGATATTCAAAGATGACAATAATTTGTTTCATTGATAAAATTGATTAAGATGAGTACTATAATGTACACATTAGGACTAAAAACATCTAATGTGGATGATGAAAATGCTAAAATTGTTGAAAATCATCATGATGCATGTCATATTGTAGGCCCAAAATCATGCAACAAAGATTGTAATGTTGCCCGACGTATAATGATAACTTGTGAAGTAAGTGCCAAACAATGAAAAAATGATTGATTTCAAAAACAAGCTGAACACTTGATATAAACATAAACACATTAATGAAAACAATTTCAAGACGTGAAAGACTTAATGAACCTAATACCAATGAGCTCTAGGCATTCTTTGGTAGACTTCCACAAATGGACAAGGCTATATTTGATACTCTCAAAGAGTTACTTGTTTAATTTTGCAAAGATAATACAAGAGTTTTACCCAATGTAAGAGATGTTGTGAAAAGACGAGTTGGTTCTCGTAATCATGAACCACATCTAAAACGTTTATTAGATATGACTAAAACACAATTGTACTCTAAATTTTTGAAAAAACATCCACAAATTTCTATTTATTAAAGATATTTGGAGGTGGCAAAACCTTTTTTATGTTAAAATAAATCACACATGCACCACTTTTTGTAGGCAACATGTTGAATTTTCAATGCACTATGATATTTTTTGCTATATTTATTATACTTTCAATACTAACATTTTGTAGGAGTGTGACATTAAATTACCACCAAAATTAGCAATGAAATTTATTCCAACTATATTTTTCAAAAGATCGGATGGGCAATTATAATACAACAAATCATGTTTAAATAGAAATTGTAGAATTTGTGGTGGATTGCCAAATTAAAAAATATATATCCATGAGAAGATTACAAGTGCAATTCAACGAAAATTAGTTGGTTTAAACAAATATAAATTAGTGACTTATTAAGTAAAATATGGTAAAGAATCTAAAAGGTGTAAGCTTGTTACAAAAAAGATACATATATCAAAAAAAATTGGTCAAATTTAAGGAGAAGATTGTTTATGACTATGCAAAGCACACACATAGGGCTAGATGGTTGGATGAACATTTAAATATATGCAAGGATACATTCCCACTTGGTTTCATTATTTTAGTAGTTGATTTTGTAGAGAATTACACATTCAAACCCTAAATGAAAGTTTAATATTAGTATTTTAACTCATCACAAGTTATCATATTCATTCATATAACATTCATGCATGCACTTGATAGTACATAAAAATAATGGAAAATATTAAGGGAGTACTATTTATATATCATCAATCATACATCACATTGTTTAGAGTATGTGCAAGGTTGTTTTTAGAAGTTCTATGAACAGTTGAGTTAAAGGAACATTACTTTCAATCAGCATTACATTTGGTTAGATAATTACACATCATAATTCAAAAATGCATGGATGTTTTATTGGTTGAGTAGGAAGCATGTTACCATAAGTATAGAACACATTTAGAGTTTCACTGAGGCTAGTCATAGAAAATGGGAACATGATAGTGCTAGAGCATGTGTAAAAAGAGCTATTGCAAGTGAGGAGTTGAAATTTGAAGAGGGTATTCATTTGACATATGCAAAAAATGTGGTTGAATGGTATAATGAGAACATGTGTCATGGTGCTCAACCAAATTTTATAATAGAGGAAGAACACTTGGTAAAGTATGAGGATTGTATGACTCTAATGGGTTCAAGTGACCTCCACTCATTTTGTGCTCAAATGCAAGTTTTTGGACTGTTCATACAAGACACTTAGCATGCTTTTATTCTATATGTGTGGACTCTATTTGGAATGAGTGTGAGTCACAAGAGTGGGTGGATGATTGGAGTTCTAAACCTCTTATTCCAATCAACACATATTAGGTTTCAACAACATTGCAACTTACATATATGACATCATCAGATGCCTTTAACCATATATCTGATCTAGTGCAGCCATGTAGAATATTTTTTATTATGTACAATTTATTCTCATTATTCATATATCTTCATATTATTGCCAAAAGTGATTTTTTATGATGTATAGGACATGTTTTTGTAGTTATTACAGATGAGGATAATAAATAAGGAATTGATTACTACTTGTGTCGGTGTGTAGATAGAAAGAAGAAATTGACTCCCCCATTTATAGATGGATAAAACATTGACTATCCCATTGGATTAGTGGTAGTGACTGGATCTTGGTTTTGTTGATATCCTATAAAAAATTTAGATCAATATTTATTTGAAGAGGTTGAAACGCACAAGAAGATACTGCACTATTCAAATTTGATTCTTGTAATGAATATTCAATTAAAAAAATATCATGGGAGGCCATTAAACAAGAAACTATGGAAAGTTCAAGAGTCAGATCATGAAGCTATTCTTGACACTATCAAGGTTAGAGCAAATCTTAGTGGTCCATTGGATTAAAATACAAATATATGTTGACTTTTCAAATGTAGATGTAATCAGTTTTACCAAAAAAAATTATTTTCTATGTAGAACATATATAAATTTCATTTTTAATTTATTGGTGCCAGATAAGCTTCCACCTTCATGTGGTTGGTAATGTCAATAAAGAATTCTAAATTCTTAAAGCTAAGAGAAGCTTAGGTTTTATGAATTTTTTTTTTATGGTGTAATTAGAGGGCTTAATGAGGTACATGAGGGATTTGACGGTTCTCAAAAATGACTTACGGTTTTCATTTTATGTGTGTTTGAACTTAGGCTTTGTTGGGTGAATATTTTGTCACCAGCTAATTGATGACAAAATAAGTGAATAAACCACATCATAAAGAGATTTATACAGCAAAATAGATGTGGTGGCCACAGCCAAATTGAGACAAACCTCTCCTCTTAGCAAGGGGAGGTTCCCTATAAACTATTATAGTATACTATAGTATATATACATAAGCTAAAAATACACACAGAGGTGAAATCATACCATCCATCTCTTTTTTTTTAGAGATGATGTTCATAGAATAGAGAAGAATTTTGGTGTGATTAAAAAAATCACTTCTCTTCTTTCAAAAGTGATATTTAGCCAACAACACGATCCTTCTTGGGAAGTAACAAAAACCAAAAGAAACTAATGAAAGCACAAAGTCTTTCATTGTCTCTCCTACTGATTAGGACAAAGTAACACAATAGGATTAAATGCAGCTCAAAGTTTGCACCTAAAACTACAATCAGATTAAAGGATAACAAAGGATAAAGAGAGCTCAAAGTCTCTCTAGTATCCTTTACACAAAACATAGACTAAAGACAATTATGGTAGCACAAAGTCTCCCACAATTAGCTTTAGGACATCTTCTAGCTTACTTCCACTTATTCTGCTTGTTTGATTAAATGGACAAGACTATATTTAGAAAATAGACATAAGAACAATTTCCTAGATGACACAAGCTTATTCCAACACAAAGTCTGAAAGGTCACTTGCTTTCTCATTCATTTAACAAAATATGATTAACATTCTAAGCTCAAAGTCTCAAGAATGCCTTTCAATTTGGGTAGAGCTTCATTTTTGATAATAGAGAGATCTCTCTTATACCAAATGAGAGATTACAATATATAGCATTACAAGGAAGACTTGGGCACTTGTTTTCATAAAAATGGCCCATGTTGAATTGAATGCATTGAATATTTGTGAAAGGGCCATGCTAGAATAGGGCATCAGCCTTGACTTTGGCATTCTGAATTATCTCAAATGTCTCCTCTTAATCATGGGTTGTTTGGTCTTCTTTATGATGCTTACACGACTGTCTATTCATCTTTGCTTAATGTAGAAAAATAGGCCACGTCTTTGAATGTTTGTGTTCTCTAATGTCAACCTAGTGGACTATTCCACCTACTAGAAATTACTCTCCTATAGATATTTTTGGATTTCATGTAGTTTTTATCTCTTTCCTTGCCATATTTTGTCTTTCCTTGGCAATCTGAGCTCTCAGGGCTATCTTCTCACTTTTTGCTGCTCTTTTGGCTCCTTTTTGGGCTGGTCACTAAGCTTGTTCTTAAGTCTTTTTCAAAATCAATAGTTATTCCATTACCCTAAAATTGACATCCACAATGATGTCATTGGTCACTTTGAACCTCTTTGAACCTTTAACCTTGAACTCTTTTGGTTTGAAGGTTCAATGGTTCAATGGTTCAACGGTTCATTGATTCAATGTTTTGTAAAGGGCCACATTCGTTCTCTTTTTCCTCTTCGGTTGAACCATTTATTAGAACCATTGTTTCAAATTTTTTCTAAAATATTCTGCTTCCTTCATTCGCTCAAAGCTTCCTTTCGAACTTTGACCCTTTGAACCCTTTGAACCTTTTGAACCATTTCGGTTCAAGGTTCAACGGTTCATTCTCTTTCTTAAAATCCTTTGAAGCTTTGAACTCTCTAGATCCTTTCATTTTCTAAGTCCATCAAACTCTTTAAACTTGTTGAACCTTTGAACCTTTGAACTCTTTTGGTTCAAGGTTCAATGGTTCAACATTTCAATCTTCACTCTTTGATTCCTTCTTTTCTTTAAGTCTTCAGACTTATTGAACTCATTAAACCTTGAACCTTTGGATCATTTTAGTTCAAGATTCATCAGTTAAATGGTTCAACCTTATCTCTTCAACTCCTTTTATTCTCTAAGTCTTTTGAACTTATTGAACCTTTGAACTTTTGAACCTTTCAAAGTTCAAGGTTCAATGGTTCAATGGTTCATTGTTGACTCTTCGAAGCCTTCTTTTTTTTAAGTCTTTCAGAGTCTTTGAACCTTTGAACTTTGTGGAGGCGGGGTTCAATGGTTCAAAGTGGTTCATTCTAATTGTTTGAAGCCTGTCGTTAAGTCTTTTGATTGAATCTGGGCATTGAACCATCCTTAAAACACTAAGGAAAAGCCTTAAGTGTTTTGAACTTCCTTTAAAGAAAGATCATCTGTGGAACCTGCGACTTTCTTGGCTGAAGAGGCTTGAATATTTGAAAAACTTAACTACTCAGAACATTTTTGAGAAAGAAAAGAGAGAATTTTGGTCTACAAGACCAAAATAGTTGGTATGTTGTCCATAAAAATAAGTGACAAATTTTGGAAACAACAGCTGGCTCCAGTTGGGGAACTTCTATTGATTCAAAACTGAAGCAATCGAAGGGAGTAGAATCCAAAATCTTAGTGCCTTCATCTATGCCATTAGGCTATGGAGTCATGCTTACCCAAAAAGAAAGGTGCTAAAAACCAACAGTACCAAAAACAAATGAAAAACACAAAATAAAGAAAGACTATACAAATGTATATATGTATAAATGGACTTATCTGATACTTCAAAGATTGAAGTGCTTCAGATACTACCCACTGTGAGGCAGAGTAAATGGTCTTCCATCTTGATATCTCAGTAAAAAAGTATTTTCACCATTTAAACGATGAATGGTGAATGGGCCTCTCCATAAGGAATCAAATTTTCCATGCATTCCTTTTGGTTCTCTCCTCTTGTCCCACAACAAGACTTGATCTCTAATTTGAAAGTCACAGATCTTTGCTTTTTGGTTGAATAATCTCTTCACCAGATTTTGATGCATAGCAATTTAGCCCACCACCATAGTTCATTGCTCATTAATCTCAATCAAGCACATGATCCTTTTGTCGATGGAACTTTCAAAAGTTGAATCTTCCACTTCCTTCGTTAACTTTAATGCTAGTAATTCCAGGGTGATTGGTATCTCTACATTGAGACCATACAAAATTTGGAATGGGGACATACCTATCACTCTCTTGGGCATAGTTCTGTCTACCATAAAGTGTCAAGTAATACTTTATGTCAGGTTCTCTGTTTGTCATGTACCAGCTTCTTGATAATGGTAATCATGTTCTTGTTTCTTGATTCTGCTTGACCATTTCCTTGTGGATAATAGTCAGAAGAATGGGAGAGAATAATTCCATAAGAGTAATAGAGATGGGTAATCTCATGAGAAGAGAACTATGTTGCATTGTCTATTATAATCTTATTTGGGACCTCAAACCTGGAAATGATGTTTTCCTTGAGGAAATTACATACCACCTCTGAAGTGGCAAGCTTGATTGGAATGGCTTCCACCCACTTGCTAAAGTAGTCTATGGCTGTGAGGACATAATCATGTCTAGCATTCAAGGATAGATTTACAACACCAATGAAATCAATTCCCCATTGCTGAAATGACTCTTCTATCACCATAGGCTTGAGAGGTAATGCTACCAGCTTGGGTTTGCCAATGAACTATTGACACAGCTCGCATCTACACACCCAAACGTATGAATTTTGAAATAGAGTAGGCCAATAGTACCTAGCTCATAGAATCTTATGGGCAGTCACAGGCACAAAAAAATGTCTTCCATAAGCCAAATTTTGGAAGGACACCAAAAATTTGTTCTGCTAAAATTTATCTACGCAGCAAAGGAATACCCCATCAAGGTTCCCCTTATACAGACTGTTATCCCATAGGATAAAATTGGAATCTTTCAACTTAATAGTCCTCTTTTTTTGATGAGACAAGTGAGCAAGACACTCACCATAGGTAAAGAAATGAGCAATATTCGAATACCACTCATTCGTAGTGGTGACAAAAAGAAATGTTGGCATGTCTTCAATTTTTGTTTCTTCATGCCCTGCTTCTTCTAGTATCTTATCAACAATTGATTGTCAAAGGTCCCTTTCCCATACAAGCTTCATTAGTTTGATAACAAGATCAAACTCCTATATTTTTGCAATCTAATTGCCCCTTTTGGTCCCAAACTCCTGCTGAGTTAGTATGGACTTGACTGTTGTGTCAAGAACAAGAGAAACAGTGTGTGAGTTCAGGATGTAAAAATGGAAGTGATTTACTGCCTTTACCATAGCATAGGCATGCTTCTTCATGATTGAATACTTTAGCTCATGAGCTTTGAGAGGACAACTCATGAAAGATATGGGAGATTCTACACCTTCTTTGTTCTGCTGAACCAAGATGGCTGAAAGTATATGTTCAGAAGCATAGCTATACATTATGAAGTCTTTGGTGTAATCAAGACAAACTAGAATTAGGGCATGGGTGATAGAATCCTTAATGTCTTTAAATGCTGACTTGCCTTCTTTAGTCTAGCTGAAAGTAGCTTTGCCTTTCATCATATTGACAATATGACGAGTCTTCTCTGCGAATTTAGGAATGAACCTTTGCAAAAAATTACCTTTCTAAAGAAAGAGTGAACTGTAGTCTTACTAGTAGGAAGAGCAAGTTATTGAATTGATTTGAATCTTTTTGGGTTGATCTTTATGCCTTCTCGAGACACAGTGTGATCGAGAAGTTTCCCTTCTATAACCCCAAAAATTGATTTCTTAGGATTAAGAGAAATATTATTATGTCTACATCACTCTAGCACTTGTTTTAGATGATGCACATGATCATGACGATGATTAGAAAAGACTATCAAGTCATCAAGGTATACCATAATGAACTTACCCATTTCATTTTTGAAAGCAAGATCCATTGCTCTTTGGAAAGTGGTGCAACATTAATCAATCTAAAAGGCATTCTACGATATGCAAAGGTGCCCCAAGGTGTTGTGAAAGTGGTCTTATGTTGGTCTTCTTCACCAATGTCCACTTGGTTATATCCTAAAAATCCATCAAGCATTAATAATATCTCAGCGCCAGTCACTATTTACAGCAATTGATCCATGATGGGCAGGGGATAGTTGTCTTTTAAGGAAGACTGATTTAGATTTTTGAAATCAACACACAGGCAAATTTTTCCATTCTTTTAATTATAGGGACTATATTCACAACCCAGAAGGAATGATGGATTGGAAAAATAATCCTTGTATTCAATATTTTTTGTATCTCAGACAAAATCATGCCTGATATCCTGGGGTTGTACTGCCTTTGCTTCTGCTTGTGTGGCAATGACCCAATCTTGAGAGGAATTTTGTGCTTGATTTCTTCAAGTCTGAGAGGTTTCAGATCATCATATAAATATGCCAAAACATCAATGTAATGGCAAAGCAGTGTAATGAATTTGAGTTTTTCATTAGGGGTACAACAATTCCCAATGTTGACCATTTTTGGATTGTCTTCTGTACTCAAATTGATTTAATCAAAATCCTTGGAATATTTTGAATCCATTTGCTATTCCTTGATAAAACTATCATGCTTGTCAAAAAGGTTCTCAAGAGAAACTAATCCTTTGGGAATTTTATTCCCTTTGAGCTGAAGGAACCCTTCATCAGTGTTTGAATTTATTTTCGAAGCTGATTCCCATAGTGGAGATTAACTACCTTCAAATTGAAGCTTTTCAAAGCTATCTCTTTGTTTTAGAAAAGTAATGATTTGGTTATCACCATTGAACACCTGATAATGGTCAGCATTATCAGGTACACTTGGTCAAAAGACCAACTCGATAGTGTACCTATCTTCTTTAAAATCTTAGTGAGGGACCAAAAGAGTTGCAGAGATGGCCAATGAATCTGCACGGCTATTGAATTCTCTAGGCACGATAGAAATACTAAAAGAATCAAAGCTTTCAATATAGTCCCACACCAGATTGTGATAATGTCACAATCTCTCATTCTTGGTTTGATACAAGTTTCTCACTTGATAAACCACTAGTTCAACGTCACCTTTAGCATGAAGGAGTTTAACACCTTTATCTTGAGCAGCCTTTAATCCAAGCAACAATGATTCATATTCAGGAGTGTTGTTGGTGTTACTAAAATTCAACTTATATGCATAGGAAAAAATATCTCCTTAAGGAGATATTAAAACAACTCCAGCTCCAGAATTGGTAGAAGAGTTACTGCCATCGAATTTTAGAATCCAAATATCATTAGAATTTGATCTTCTTTCAAAAATTTTTAATCAGGAAGAGAAGATCCTTTTTCATGTGTATTGTGCCCTACTAATTCTTATGATGTCCTATCTAAATTTTTTTGATTGTCACCTATAAAATTTTCATCTACTAAAATAAAAATGTCTTCAGTGTTTAAAAAGTAATTACCCAAGCCCGAAGACTCAAATAGAATTTGAGCTTTAGAGGCTGAAGTTTGAGTGACAATGTACTTTGCCTCCTTCTCAGGAAGTAGCCTTTACATGATGCCCTTGACAGGAATCCTCACCTTAGATAAGTTCATGATCAATTCTCCACCAACATCCTTGAAAAAAATTTACTCAAGAAGAATGTCATAAGAGGTTGGGACGTCAGCCACCAAGACTGTCATTTTAATTCTTTTATCTGGGAATGCCACAAATACAAATTGAGCATCTTTGATTTGTCCCAGTAAAGGCACTTATTTGTTTTTCATGGAGAAACATCTCCCAAAGGTCTTAGTCAATGTGAGACTAAGAGATTATACCAACTTGGCAGGCATGACATTGTCAGATGCTCCAGAATCTATAATACAATTATTCAGCTGATGACCATTTATCAATAAGGAGACATAAAATGGTTCCATTTTTTTAGGGGTAGCTGGAGGAGTAATCACAAGATTATTTTAGGTAGGTGTGTTCTTTAGGGGAACGGGAGTTACTTTTGAAATATCTTATCCTACAGGGATGATTTTATTTTTTACGCATTCAATGAGTCTATCCAACTGCTCAGGGTTGGATTGTAAGAATTCAAATTCAGACATTTGAATTTTGGTCTTCTTAACATGGTAAATTATATCAAATTATTGAAATGAATTAGAGATAGAGGGAAGCAGTCCATTAATCTAGTTGTTACTAGGTGTAGGACTGGTATGTGCATTTGAAGCAGAAAGTGAAGGAACATTTGAGGTACTTACTTTTTTAGTAATCACCAGGTCTTTTGATTGGAAAGGTAGCAAGGTTCCTCATTTAACAATTGAAATTACTTGGTCGAGATTCTTCTTCTATTTTTTATCCACTTGTTGAGCTAACTAATTTTAGAACCTAGTAAATACAGCATATGATCCATCAAACGTTTCACCTTTACTTCTAGGTTCATCCTGGTAATTCAAAAAATTAATGTTGGAGTCACCAACTGATTTCTCTTGGCCTTCTACAAAGAGATCAACATCATCTTCTTGGTTCAACTCAAGTTGGAAAGAAAAATCAGATTTAATTTCAATATAACCAATTGTTGAGTTAGCTGGTGATGCTTCAATGGCAAGCTTCCTTGGTGGTGGAGGAAGGCAATTTGGTTGCCCTTGATTTCTAGTAGCATTTTCCTAATATGACTGGTTGCGAAACATCCTTTTTGGTATATCCTAATAAGAAGGAGCAGACATCCCTTGTTCCATTTGTTTTTTTAAAGTTAGCAATTCATTTGCTAGCTTTTGCACCATAGGATCAGTGGTGCATGTAGAAGAATATTCAAAAGATGAAGAAGATTTACCTCTATTAGGATCTCTTCTTATCTTTCCTGCCAAGATAAGATCATCTTCAACTTCAGTCGTCAAAATTTGAGCTACAACAAGATCTATTTGGTCAACCCACCTCAACAAGAAACTCACTTTAGGAAGCTAAGAATTGTTGAAGAAGCATTTAAGAATCTCAGCTGTCGGCTAAGCAATTGTGGGAATCTTATTTCTCAGCTTGTCAAATTTAGCAATGAAGTCTCTCATGGGTTCATGAGATTTCTTTTTCATTTGTGTAAGCTGAGCTAGTGGGGCATGTGCATCTTTTGCAAGTTTGAACTTGGCCTCAAATTTGGCTTTGAGAGCATTTCAGTCAGTCACTGTTTGTGCTTCTAGATGATAAAACCAGTTGGCAACAACACCTTGCAATGTCTCCACAAATAGTCTGACTACAATGTCTTCATATTCAATGCCTATTACACCACAAGCTATGCAAAAGACTGCTATAAGTTCATTAGGATGAACCTTCCCATCACCATAGAATTTAGGGAAGTTCTTTCTTGAACTACGGGGTAGTTCATGTAAAGGTGGGGTCAGATTCAGGGGACTAAAAGTATTACCCTAGGGGCCTCAACCTGCCATGATATGGCTATTAAAAGGAGGGATAATAAATTTATGTGGGGTATGTATAGACAAATCTCTACTAGTAGAGGAAAGAGCAACTTTGCCTGGTATTGGGGACCTAATGTTTGTAGGAGGAAAACTCCTAGCTCACTAAAGGTGAGTTTGTGGAGGAGAAAGATCAAAATTATTTTATTGCACAAGCTCAAATACAGGGTCAATAATACCTTGATCTCTTTGGCTTCACGTATATGGTGGATCTTCCAGAGTGTAAAATGGATATGGAAAAGAATAAAACTACTTCAATTTGAAGCTTGAGGCTTCAAACTGTGCATTCTTTCCTAGTAGAGTCACCAAAAATTAGTTGGTGAATATTTTGTCACCAGTTGATTGATGGCAAAATAGGTGCATCAACTAGAACATAAAGAGATTTATACAACAAAATAGATGTGGTGGCCACATCCAAATTGAGACAAACCTCTCCTCTCATCAAGGGGAGGTTCCCTATAAACTATTATAGTATACTATACTATATATACATAAGCTAAAAATACACATAGGGGTGAAATCATACCATCCATCTCTCTTTTTTTAGAGATTATATTCATATAATAGAGGAGACTTTTGATGTGATTACTGAAATAACTTCTCTTCTTTCAAAAGTGATATTCAGCCAAAAAAAGATCCTTCCTAGGCAGTAACAGAAACCACAAGAAACCAATGAAAGTACAAAGTCTTTCATTGTCTCTCCTACTGATTAGGACAAAGTAACACAGTAGAATTAAATGCAGCTCAAAGTCTACACCTAAAACTACAATCAGAGTAAAGGATAACAAAGGATAAAGAGAGCTCAAAGTCTCTCCAGTATCCTTTACACAAAACACAGACTAAAGACAATTATGGTAGCAAAAAGTCTCCCACAGTTGGCTTCAATAAATCTTCTGGATTACTTCTACTTGTTCTGCTTTTTTGATTAAATGGATAAGACTATATTTAGAAAACAATCACAAGAACAATTTTCTAGGTGACACAAGCTTATTCCAACATAAAGTCTAAAAGGTCACTTGATTTCTCTTTCATTTAACAAAATATGATTAACAGTCTGAGCTCAAAGTCTCAGAAATGCCTTTCAATTTAGGCAAAGCTTCACTTTTGATAACAGAGAGATCTCTGTTATACCAAATGAGAGATTAAAATATATATCATTACAAGGAAGACTTGGGTGCTTGTTTTCATAAAAATGGCCCATGCTAAATTAAATGCATTGAATATCTATGAAAGGGCCATGCTGGAACAGGTGATCAGCCTTGACTTTGGTATTCTGAATTATCTCAAATGTCTCCTCCTAAGCATGGGTTATCTAGTCTTTTTTATGATGCTTACACGATTGTGTATTCATCTTTACTTAATGTAGAAAAATAGGCCACATCCTTGAATGTTTGTGTTCTCTAATGTCTACCTGTTGGACTGTTCCACCTACTAAAAATAACTCTCTTGTAGATATTTTTGGATTTTCTATAGTTGTTCTCTCTTTCCTTGCCACATTTTGACTGGAATGGCTTCCACCCACTTGCTAAATTAGTCTATGGTTGTGAGGACATAATCATGTCCAACATTCTAGGATAGATTTACAACACCAATGAAATCAATTCCCCATTGCTGAAATGACTCTTCTATCACCAAAGGCTTGAGAAGTAATGCAGCCAGCTTGGGTTTGGTAATGAACTGTTAACACAACTTGCATCTATGCACTCAAGCATATGAATCTCAAAATAGAGTAGGCTAATAGTACCTGGCTCGTAGAATCTTATGGGTAGTCACAGGCGTTGAAAAATGTCCTCCACAAGCCAAATTGTGGAAGGACTCCAAAAATTTGTTCTACTGAACTTTATCCATGCAACCAAGGAATACCCCATCAAGGTTCCTCTTATACAGACCATTATCCTAGAAGACAAAATTAGAAGCTTTCAACTTAATAGTCCTCTTTTCTTTATGAGACAGGTGAGCAAGACACTCACCATAGGTAAAAAAATCAACAATATTTGAATACCACTCATTCATAGTGGTGACAAAAAGAACTGTTGGCATGTCTTCAATTTCTATTTCTTCATGCCCTACTTTTTTTGGTATGTTATAAGAAATTAATTGGTAGAGGCCCCTTTGCCATACAAGCTTCATTATTTTAATAACAAGATCAAACTCCTAGATTTTGGCAATCCAATTGCCCCTTTTGGTCCCAAACTCCTGCTGAGTTAGTATGGACTTGACTGTTGTGTCAAGAACAAGAGCAACAGTGTGTGAGTTTAGAATGTAAAAATAGAAGTGATTTACTGCCTTTACCATAGCATAAGCATGCTTCTTCATGATTGAATATTTTAGCTCATGAGCTTTGAGAGGACAACTCATGAAAGATATGGGAGATTCTACACCTTATTTGTTCTGCTGAACCAAGATGGCTGAAAGTATATGTTCAGAAGCATAGCTATACATTATGAAGTCTTTGGTGTAATTAGGACAAACTAGAATTAGGGCATGGGTGATAGAATCCTTAATGTCTTTAAATGCTAACTTGCCTTCTTCAGTCTAGCTGAAAGTAGCTTTGCCTTTCATCATATTGACAATATGGCGAGTCTTCTCTGCAAATTTAGGAATGAACCTTTGCAAAAAAATTACCTTTCTAAAGAAAGAGTGAACTGCAGTCTTACTAGCAGGAAGAACAAGTTATTGAATTGATTTGAATCTTTCTGGGTTGATCTTTATGCCTTCTCGAGACACAATGTGATCGAGAAGTTTCCCTTCTATAACCCCAAAAATTGATTTCTTAGGATTAAGAGAAATATTATTATGTCTACATCACTCCATCACTTTTTGTAGATGATGCACATGATCATGACAATGCTTAGAAAAGACTATCAAGTCATCAAGGTATACCATAATGAACTTACCCATTTCATTTCTGAAAGCAAGATCCATTGCTCTTTGGAAAGTGGTGCCAACATTAATCAATCCAAAAGGCAGTCTATGATATGCAAAGGTGCCCCAAGGTGTTGTGAAAGTGGTCTTATGTTGGTCTTCTTCACCAACTTCCACTTGGTTATATCTTAAAAATCCATCAAGCATTAATAATATCTCAGCTCTAGTCACTATTTACAGCAATTGATCCATGATGGGCAGGGGATAGTTGTCTTTTAAGGAAAACTGATTTAGATTTTTTAAATCAACACATAGACAAATTTTTCCATTCTTCTTTCTTATAGGGACTATATTCGCAACCCAGGTGGAATGATGGATTGGGAAAATAATCTTTGCATTTAGTATTTTTTATATCTCAGACAAAATCGTGCCCGATATCTTGGGGTTGTGCTACCTTTGCTTTTGCTTGTGAAGAAATGACCCAATTTTGAGAATAATTTCATGTTTGAGTCTGAGAGATTTTAGATCATCATATGAATATGCCAAAACATCAATGTAATGGCAAAGCAGTGTAATGAATTTGAGTTTTTTATTAGGAGTACAACAATTCCCAATGTTGTTCATTTTTGGATTGTCTTTTGTACTCAAATTGATCTGATCAAAATCTATCAAGGATTTTGAATCTATTTATTATTCCTTGATAAACCTATCTTGTTTGTGAAAAAGCTTCTCAAGAAAAACTAATCCCTTGGGAATTTTATTTCCTTTGAACTGAAGGAACTCTTCATCAGCTTTTGAATTTGTTTTCAGAGTTGATTTCCACGGTGGAGATTCACTGCCTTCAAATTAAAGCTTTTCAAAGCTATCTCTTTATTCCAAAAAAGCAATGATTTGGTTATCACCATTGAACACCTACCAATGGTCAGCACTATCAAGTATACTTGGTCGAAAGACCAACCTAATATTGTACATGTCTTCTTTAAAATCTTGGTGAGGGACTAAGAGAGTTGCAGAGATGGCCAATGAATTTGCATGGCTATTGAATTTTGGGCACGATAGAAATATTGAAAGCATCAAAGCTTTCAATACAGTCCCACACTAGATTGTGATAATGTCATAATCTCTCATTCTTGGTTTGATGTAGGTTTCTCACCTGACAAACCACCAGTTCAGCATCACCTTTAGCATGAAGGAGTTTAACACCTTTATCTTGAGTAGCCTTTAATCCAAGTAGTAGCGATTCATATTCAGCAGTGTTGTTGGTGTTACTGAACTACAACTTATATGCATAGACAAAAATATCTCCTTGAGGAGATATTAAAATAACTCCAGCTCTAGAACTAGTAGAAGAGTTGTTGTCATCGAATTCTAGAATCCAAATATCATTAGAATTTGATCTCTTTTCAGATTTTTTTATCAAAAAGAGATCTTTTTTCATTTGTACTGCACCCTACTAATTCTTTTGATGTCTTATCTAAATTTTTTGAATTATCACCTATGGAATTTTTGTCTACTAAAATAGAAATGTCTTCAGTAGTCAAAAAATAATTACCCAAGCCCAAAGACTCAAACAAAATTTAAGCTTTAGGGGCTGAAGTTTGAGTGACAATGTACTTTGCCTCCTTAAGAAGTAGCCTTTGCATGATGCCCTTTATAGGAATCCTCACCTCAGACAGGTTCATGCTTAATTCTCCACCAACATCCTTACAAAAAAAATTCCCAAGAAGAATACCATAGGAGGCTGGGACGTCGGCCACCAAGATTGTCATTTTAATTCTTTTATCTGGGAAGGCTGCAAATGCAAATTGAGCATCTTTGATTTGTCCCAGCAAAGACACTTGTTTTCTTTCCATGGAGAAACATCTTCTAAAGGTCTTAGTCAATGTGAGGCCAAGAGATTCTACCACCTTAGAGAGCATGACATTGTCAGATGTGCTAGAATCTATAATGCAATTATTTGGCTGATGACCATTTATCAGCAGAGAGACATAAAATGGTTCTGTCTTTTTAGAGGCAGCTGGAGGAGTAATCACAAGATTATTTCAGGTAGGTGTGTTTTTTGAGAGAATTAGAGTTACTTTTAAAATATCTTATCCTACACGGATGGTTTTATTTTTGATGCATTCAACGAGTCTATCCAACTACTTAGGGTTAGATTGCAAGAATTCAAACTCAGACATTTAAATTTTGGTCTTCTTAACATGGTCAATTATATCAAATGACTGAAATGAATTAGAGACAGAGGGAGGTAGTCCATCAATCTAGTTTTTGTTGGGTGTAGGATTGGTCTACAAATTTGAAGCAAAAAGAGAAGGAACATTTGAGGTACTTACTTTTTTAGTGATCACCAAGTCCTTTGATTGGAAAGGTAGCAAGGTTCCTTGTTTAAGAATTGAAAGTGTTGGTCAAGATTCTTCCCTTATTTTTTCTTTATCCACTTATTGAGCTAGCTAGTTCTATAACCTGGTAAATATAGTGTATGATCCATCAAGCGATTCACCTTTACTTCTGGGTTCATCCTGGTAATTCAAGAAACTGATATTGGAGTCGCCAGCTGATTTCTCTTGGCCTTCTGCAAAGAGACCAGCATAATCTTCTTGGTTCAATTCAGGTTGTAAATAAAAATTAGATTCAATTTCAAGATAACCAACTGCTAAGTTAGCCAGTGTTGCTTCAATGGCAAGCTTCCCTGGTGGGGGAGGAAGGCGATTTGGTTGCCCTTGATTCTGGTAGCATTACCCTGATATGACTAGTTGGGAAACATCCTCCTTGGTATATCTTGATAAGAAGGAGAAGACATCCCTTGTGCCATTTGCTTTTTTAAAGCTAGCAATTCATTTGCTAGGTTTTGCACCATAGGATTAGTGGTGCCTGTAGAAGAATATTCAGAAGATGAAGAAGATTTACCTCAGTTAGGATCTCTTCTTATCTTTTTTGCTAAGATAAGATCATCTTCAACTTCAGTCACCAAAATTTAAGCTACAGCAAGATCTATTTGGCCAGCCTGCCTCAACAAGAAACTCACTTCAAGAAGCTGAGAATTGATGAAGAAGCATTTAAGATTCTCAGCTATCGGCTGAGCAATTGTGGGAATCATGCTTCTTAGCTTGTCAAATTTAGCAATGAAGTCTCTCATGGGTTCATGAGGTTCTTTCTTCATTTTAGTAAGCTGAGCTATCAAGGCATGTGCATCTTCTGTAGGTTTGAACCTGGCCTCAGATTTGGCTTTTAGAGTGTTCCAGTCAATCACTATTTGTGCTTCTAGATGATAAAACTAGTCTATAACAGTGCCTTGCAATGTCTCCACAAATAGTCTAATTGTAATGTCTTCATATTCAATGCCTATTACACCATAGGCTATGCAAAAGGCTGTTATATGTTCATCAAGATGAACCTTCCTATCACCATAGAACTTGGGGAAGTTCTTTCTTGAACTATAGGGTAGATCATGTAAAGGTGGGGTCAGATTCAAGGGACTAAAAGTATTACCCCAAGGGCCTCGAGCTGCCATGATATGGCTATTGAAAGGAGGGATAATAAATTTCTATGGGGTATGTATAGACAAAGCTCTACTAGCAGAAGAAAGAACAACTTTGGTTGGTATTGGGGACCTGATGTTTGTAGGAGAAAAACTCCTAGTTTGTTGAAGGTGAGTTTGTGGAGGGGAAAGATAAAAATTATTTTACTACACAAGCTCAAATATAGGGTCAACAATACCTTGAGCTCTCTGGCTTCACGTGTATGGTGGATCTACCAAAGTGTAAAATGGATATGGAAAAGAACTAAAACTACTTCAATTTGAAGCTTGAGGCTTCAAACTACACATTCTTCCCCAGTGGAGTTGCCAAAAACTATTGGGTGAATATTTTATCATCAGCTGACTGACGGTAAAATAGGTGCATCAACCATAGCATAAGGAGATTTATACAACAAAATAGATGTGGTGGCCACAGTCAAATTGAGACAAACCTCTCCTCTTAGCAAGGGGAGGTTCCCTATAAACTATTATAGTATACTATAGTATATATACATAAGCTAAAAATACACACAAGGGTGAAATCATACCATCCATCTCTCTTTTTTTAGGGATGATGTTCACAAAATAGATGAGAATTATGGTATGATTACTGAAAGCACTTCTCTTCTTTCAAAAGTGATATTCAGCGAACAACAAGATCCTTCCTAGGTAGTAACATAAACCATAAGAAACCAACAAAAGCATAAAGTCTTTCATTATCTCTCCTACTGATTAGGAGAAAGTAACATAGTAGGATTAAATGTATCTCAAAGTCTACACCTAAAAATACAATCAGAGTAAAGGATAATGAAGGATAAAGAGAGCTCAAAGTATCTCTAGTATCCTTTACATAAAACACAAACTAAAGATAATTATGGTAGTGCAAAATCTCCCATAGTTGGCTTTAGGACATCTTCCAGCTTACTTCCACTTGTTTTGATTATTTGATTAAATAGACAAGACTTTATTTAGGAAATAGACATAAGAATAATTTTCTGGATGACACAAGCTTATTCCAACACAAAGTCTGAAAGGTCGCTTGCTTTCTCATTCATTTAATAAAATATGATTAACAGTCTGAGCTCAAAGTCTCAAGAATGCCTTTCAATTTGGGTAGAGATCTCTCTTATACCAGATGAGAGATTACAATATATAGCATTATAAGGAAGACTTGGGCAATTATTTTCATAAAAATGGCCCATGCTGAATTGAATGCATTGAATATTTGTGAAAGGGCCATGCTAGAATAGGCCATCGGCCTTGACTTTGGCATTTTAAATTATCTCAAATGTCTCCTCCTAAGCATGGGTTCTCTATTCTTCTTTTTTATGCTTACACGGCTATGTATTCATCTTTACTTAATGTAGAAAAATAGGCCACATCCTTGAATGCTTGTGTTCTCTGATGTCTATTTGGTGGACTGTTCCACCTACTAGAAATAACTCTCCTATAAATATTTCTAGATTTCCTATAGTTGTTCTCTCTTTTCTTGCCACATTTTGTCTTTCCTTGGCAATCTGAGCTCTCGGGGCTATCTTCTCACTTTCTGCTGCTCTTTCAACTCCTTTTTAGGCTGGTCACTGAGCTTGTTCTTAAGTCTTTTTGAAAATCAATAGTTATTCCATTACCCTAAAATTGACATCCACAAGGATGTCATTGGTCACTTTGAACCTCTTTAAACCTTGAACCTTGAAATCTTTTGGTTTGAAGGTTCAATGGTTCAACGGTTTATCAATTTAATGTTTTGTAAAGGGCCGCATTCGCTCTCTTTTTCCTCTTCGATTGAACCATTTGTTTGAACTTATTTTTGGAATATTTTGCTTCCTTCATTCACTCAAAGCTTCCTTTCAAAATTTGAACCTTTGAACCCTTTGAACCTTTTGAACCATTTCAGTTCAAGGTTCAATGGTTTAACAGTTCATTCTCTTTCTTTAAATCCTTTGAAGCTTCAAACTCTCTAGATCCTTTCATTTTCTAAGTCTATCAAACTCTTTGAACTTGTTGAACCTTTGAACCTTTGAAATTTTTTGGTTCAAGGTTCAATGGTTCAATAGTTCAATATTTTCTCTTTGATTCCTTCTTTTTTGTAAGTCTTTCGGACTTATTGTACTCGTTGAACCTTGAACCTTTGGATCATTTTGGTTTAAGGTTTATCAGTTCAATGGTTCAACCTTATCTCTTCGACTCCTTTTATTATCTGAGTCTTTTGAACTTGTTGAACCTATTGAACCTTTAAGCTTTTGAACCTTTCAAAGTTCAAGGCTCAATGGTTCAATGGTTCATTGTTAACTCTTCAAAGCCTTCTTTTCTTTAAGTCTTTTAGAGTCTTTGAACCTTTGAACTCATTGAACCTTGTGTAGGCAAGGTTCAATGGTTCAATGGTTTAAAGTGGTTCATTCTAATTGTTTGAAGCCCACCTTTAAGTCTTTTGATCAAACTTGGGTGTTGAACCATCCTTAAAACACTAAGGAAAAGCCTTAAGTGTTTTGAACCTCCATTGAAGAAAGCCCGCCTGTTGAACCTGTGACTTCCTTAGCTGAAAAGGCTTGAATATTTGAAAAACTTAATTGCTCATAACATTTTTGAGAAAGAAAAGAGAGAATTTTGGTTTGCAGGACCAAAATAGTTGGTATGTTGTCCATAAAAATAAGTGATGGATTTTGGGAACAACAGGTTTAAAAATTGCATTTTCCTTGTATTGGAAAGGGTGTTTTTGAGGTTAGAATGTGTGGTGGATTTGTTGATCAGGCCTAATAGGAGGTGAATAACCTGGTCCTAGATTTTATTCACCCCTTGGACGTGTTGGCGGTGTCAGTTTTCATACATGAAGCATCAAAACTAGAGTTCTATAACCATAACTTCAACTTTGACAATATTTAATTTGCACTTTCAAGTGGATTTGAATGTCATGGTGGTAAAATAACATGTAATTTTCATATTTGGACCTGACCAAATGGATAGATTCATAGGTGGAGGTCTGGAAGGTATAAATGCTAATTGGAGCTTGAGAAGTTGCTTGTTCATTGATAAAAACATGCATTTTTAGACCTATCACTGAAACTCATCTAATGGGTTGATCTCAACGCTTCCACCCAAGTGATTTTGGGTATAATTAGAGGGATTAAGGAGGTATGTGAGGGATCTAATAGTTAGTGTAAATGATTTAGAATTTTTGTTTTATGTATGTTTGAACTTAGACTAAAAATTTACATTTTTCTTATATTGAGAAGGGTGTTCTTGAGGCCAGAATGGGTGGTGGGTTTGTCAATCGGGCCTAACGAGAGGCTAAGAACCTTGTCCTAAAGGTTATCTACACCCTCAAATGTGTTGGTAGTGTTAGTTTTCACCCATGAAGCATCATAACTAGATTTTTGTAACCATAACTTCAACTTTGATAATATTTGTTGTCAGTGTATTTACTCTCCAAAATGGTAGTGAAAATGCAATTTCGGGTGGATTCCAACATCATGGTAGCAAAATAACATGTAATTTATCTATCTAAACATGACCAAAATGATATATTCATAGGTGGAGGTCCCAAAGGTATAAATTCCAGTTGGAGCTTGAGAAGTTATTTGTTCACTAACAAAAACTTGCATTTTTGACCCGTCACTATAACTTGTCTAACAGATTAATCTCTAAGCTTATATTGGTTTCTAGTTATACACCTCTTTCAATTGACCTTGTACACTTGATAAAAATGACAAGAAAATATGAAAAACTTGCTAATATGTCATTGTAGATAGGGAGGGTTTGACATCAAGAAATGACAGAATGGAGAAAATTACTGAGAGGCACCTACAAAGGGTATGGTTAGCTCCCTACTACTTTTGGCTCTACCTAAATAGAGGTGAGAGGACCTTTGTGGTAGCTCACTCACATAAATAGATTCTATAATTCAAATTCCATGGGGATTATGGGTAGAAGGGGATACAAATCTGACAAGAACACAACCAATCTTACTCACTCCGCCTGGGAAGGGTTATCACATGGGATGAGCAATTGTTCTAAGTTAGACACAAGATACTAAAGACATATATGAATTTGATTGCAAATTTCATTCTAAAAATATATTTAATGACAAAGGGGCTGAATAAGAGATTGTAATGCAGATCTTTAATGTTTAAAACATAGACACATGCTAAGAATAGAATGTTTATGCATCTATAGGAAAATAACACTTCAGATATGCAATGGGTGTGTTATATGCAAGGTAGGATAGGGTAGGACAATATTTATCAATTAATAGAAAATAAATTGGAAGGTTAATTAATGAGTACAAATAAATTCACTAAACTGCTAAATCATCGTCACTAACAAATGCATTATAGATCAAAAATAAATGAAATCAAATCATGCACAAATTATATCCTTCAAGAACCCCTTCCAACTAAATCTATAAGCCTAGGATCACCCTTAAAAAGACTATCAACACCCTATTCCCAAATATTAGAGCAGAAAAGATCTAATAACCTATATATAATCCCTAAATGACTACCATAAAGATGAATACACTAGATAACCAATATGCTAAGCATGTAAAACAGAGCATTGTACCTCAACAATAGGAAGAGAATGGAAACCACAAATATATTTCATTAATTAATTGAATAAAAACTGAATAAAATGTTTTTCAAATATCATACAACCTAACACTATGCAAGATAATTATGTGACAAGGGAGAGATATATAAAGCTCTCAAAGCTTGCCAATGATTTTATAGTAGAAATCAATTTAGCACCAGAAAGATTACATAGAGAGAATTCTTTGAGGCTATACCTCTTGAATCAAAAATTTGACCAACCATTGTAAAGGGACAGACCCCCTTTACTTATAAAATTAAGCTAAGCCTAACATATTCTTATAGATGCTCTAGCTAGAAAAATTCCTTCACATGCCTAGATTTTGTTAAACCTTGTAACTAACATGATTCCTCATATATTCTCATGCTCCTATGATGATTTCAAGATTGATCCTCCACCATTACGAAATATTTTCTAGATATCTACGTGGAGGAAGATATCACAAGGGAAAAAACAAAACCTTTGTCAACCTACACAAAAAACAAAAACATCCATTTCCTATCCTCATGACTATACAAAAACTAACTGAAAGGTACATGCCACTAACAATCCAAGTACAATGGTTTCCCAGTGGGAAATAAGAAGAAATAAGGGAGGGAAGAGAAAAAATAAGTGGTTCCAGCTCAAAAAAACTAAAATATTTGGTTATGCTTTAGATTCAATCTTGATGATAGAATATTTTTCCACGTTGTTCTTATACCTTGTGTATCCTTCTAGTATAGGGTTGAGATTCCCTCAGTTTGGGCCTACTTGATATTTGAATTTTACTCAATATTCTTTAAGCTAGGTGGAAATTTTCTGAAGCATGGTGTGCTTTCATCCGATGAGCTCTATAAGTTGGTCACAATAATTCTCAAGTGGTACTAATTGATTTATTTTATCAACATCAAAGGACTCTTATGGTACATCAATGAGGTTTTTAAGAGTAGTGAGTATTATCTCTTCCTCCAAATCACTTGCACCATCAAGGCTTACCATCTTCTTAAGTGCAACATCGATTTCTGTTGTTGCAGTCTTGAGGAACTACTTTTCTCCTTTCAAATTGAAGATTCCATCTTTGAGTATCACTAATTGATGCTTGATTTCTAATAGACATTCTTCACATCTCTTATGATCATTTGGAGCAATGATATTCTCAACTATCAAAGTATATGTGCCCATTTTGTATACATCATCTGCTTTCCACTAGACTCTTTCCTAATTCTTAATGTCTACCTCATAAATAAGCATTTGGGCATCACAATCCCTTTTATTATCCACTATGTTTTTCAAGCATTTCAATGTTGAGTGGATTATTTCCTCATCCATTTTGTGTAAATCCTCTTTCCACTTTTATGTTTCCCTTCCTTTGGATTTCAAGTCATCAATTTGGCCAAAATCAAATGACTCTAATGAGAAGAGAGGATGCTCTAGAGAAATATTAGTAGTTGGAGTTACTACCTTAGGCTCACTGAATATCTTTTTAAATTATTGTATCATAGCCTAATTTTGTGCCTTCAACTCCTCCATGGCTTTGTCCTTGTCCATTCAGTGAGCCACCATGTTCACCAAAACCTATGAGATATGCTTTAGCTCATTCCTTGATGGCTCCCCTAAATTATAGCTATAAATAGTGTAAATCTCAAGGGGAGTGTCCTTTTTTAAATCACCTTGTGGGGTAATGGATATCTCCACATTTCTTTCTCTTATAGTAGTGAATGTGGTCATGGAGTGTGTCTTGGCCTTGTTGGGGGCTTTGGCCTTATACGCCTGAGAGATCTTTACCACATCAATCTCCATAATTTTGCTCATGATGTCTCTCTTTTCTTTGACCAGCTCCTCTACTTAGAGAAGGGGTCTAGTCTAAAATCCCATTGATGTAGTGGACATTGATGCAGGCTTTGAGATAGTGTAAGGTGGTGTCATCCAAGTACCTGGTGTAGGAAGTACCATAGGAATGGGCTATGGACTCAACACAAATTGTTTAATTTATTCTTTACTCTCCAACTCCTCACCACCTTCTTTGTTTGCTCTGGGTCCTCCTTCAAGGTGTGGCTCTATTTGCTCCAAAACTTCAAATTTTGGCCCAAATTGGTGAGAATCCTTAAGCAATTTCTCAATGGAGTTTCCTTGTGCTACTGATTGACTAGAAGGTTTCACAACTGCTTCACCTTTATTTACCTAATATTCAAGTAGAGATGGAACTAAGATGGGTTCCTTGGTACCTTTAGGCAACTCTCCACCAATCATGGCCTCTAGACCTTTATTCTAGATTGGATCATGAACTTTGAAGTGAGAAAGGAGACTTTGAGGTACTTCTATTACAACAATACTACATGAAATGCCTTGCTTAACACCTTTATTAGATTAGTCCAATTCCTTATTTATCTCTGTATGGGTAGGGATACCTATTTTTAGGTTTGTTCCCCCACCTTCTAAATTTACCTCCTCTGGTGCTGAACTTGACACCTTTGGAGGGGAATAGACATCTAGTAATACTTCTAGATCTACCTATGGACCTTCTTGTTTAACCACCACTTAGAGATCAGTGGTGACTTGAATATTCTACTTTGGATCCACCTCAAATTTTTCATTAGAATTATTCATTTCTTCAACTTCACCTTGATTATCCTAGCCCAGTGGTTGGGTGATGACATTCTCAACAAATGTCTTTATGTCTGATGAGAACATTTCCTTTTCCTAAGGGCCCTAAACCTGAGTGGCCACCTCAACCCCAACTTGCACAACATCTTCAAAATAATGAGGATCAACAGAGTCCATAATTTCTTCCTCATCACCCTTACCTTCCACTCCTGAAGGACTCTTTTATGCAATAAACTAACCATTGGGACCTTTACAGGGGGTCTGGTGTCTCTCCCTCAAAGTTCTCTACCTAGTTTTTACTTGTGGAGGAGTGAATTCTCATTGTTTCTTTATCACCTCAACAATGGGCATGTCTTCATCTAAGTCATATTCTTATTACATATCTCTCAACCTTTAAACACATGAGGATTGATCCTCGTTCTTTTTCAAGGCAAGTTCCTTAGAAGGTAGGTCCTTGAATACAACCTCCTTTTTAAAATAAGAATCCCAACTGGGGGCTGCAGACTCCTCTTGAATCTTTTTTGCTTGGGTTGATCTACTTGGTTTTCACCTCCTCTCTTCCTTGAGTAAGTCATAGGAAGGACAACCACTTACTATTGTGCTGGTGGAGCCATAGGTGGAGTAAGTGGAACAATAGCTGAACTGACTACTGGGATAACTGTCAGGATGGATGGTACTATTAGGGATCCCTCTAATGTAATGGATATTAGGGTATCACTAAAAAATATAACATCCACAGTGATGATCTTATCCCAATTCTCTACCAAAATTGTTAACTTTGAAAAATATAGTCCCACTTTGGACTGTGATGCGTATAGGGACTCAATATCAATTGGATTGGTGAAGTCAACATCACTAACCTTACTTTTTCCTTTACCCTTCACCACTAGTGGTGGAACTAAGGTAAAACCACTATAAACTAGGAGTAAACCCTTCAAATATTGAACTTATCTAAGTTCTCAGAGGGTAGGGATGTCATAGGCACTAAGATTGACCCCATGTTCCTTCAAACACTAGAAGGTTCTTATCATGATCACTATGGCCCTCGATGGTATAGAATAATTTTCCTCAACAATGAAGTCCACCGATGAGATGGCCTAGGTTTCAATATTATACTGATTATAAACTATAGATAGTGTTCTCTTATCATCCTCCATGTCCTTTGGGATGGGAGCAATATTATAAGTGATAATTTCTTGCATTATTATCCTTATAAAGTCTAGCTTTTTGATTTCTTCCTTAGTAGTGCAATTAGACCAGATGTCTTCATAATGAGATTGATGTAGAATCATGCATGTTGATGTGTTCACCCACTATATGATATCATAGCTTAGACTAGGTGGCATCTTGCCAATCACATATTGGCCCATCCCTTGCTCCAATCCCTTGGCCTTGGAAATAGAAGGACATGAATAGTGTCCAATTTCAATCAAAAACTTGAAGGGATTATTCACCTTATTTTTCACTATCATTTCATGTGGGGGCACCATTTGACAGCTCAACTCTATCACTTCTAGTCAATCATCCAGGTATCTTAATAGTTTATATGGAGACCCCAAGTAGTCACTTATTTTGATATAAGCTAATGTTCTAAATTGAATATATGAGGTGCCATACTTATAAATGGTTTATCTGGCCCCCTTAGACATCCTATTGAGGATTCTCAAAGGATAGAAGACACTCATCATAGTATTGAAGAAACAATTATAAACTCTACAGAATTTTTGTCTAAAGCCATCTAGAGTATTTTTTGGATAAGTCTCATGTATCCTCATTCCATTGGGATTCTGTATGATCCCATGGAATGTCCTATTATGCACTAGGTTATATATTAGGTAAGAGGACATGTAGAATGTACCTATGAACTCCTCATTTGAGTGGATTTCAACCTGAAGCTGCATCATTTGCCTATGTAAGTTGTCACTTAAGATTGTGGCCCAATCTAACTTATTTTGTTTCTCCAACGCATAGATTAAAATTATAGACATCCAAAGCTTGAAATTATATGTGGTGGGTATCCCATAAATTATGGATACCATGGTAATCATGTATTGGGGAAATTCCCTAAATTGTACTAGTTTTAAACTCTTAGACATTCTAGACACCTTTTGCCTTTTCATGACCAACCAGTAGGAGTTGACAATGTCCTATATTGTTTTGTCATTCTTGTCTGCATATTCTTGGCATTCCTCTAAATAAAGTGTGATACTTTCAGGCTACAAAGGAATTCTAAGCATGGTGTTTATGGATAAAGGAGTGAAAGAGCTGACAATTGATTGGATTCCATCAACCATAGTCTTGGTATCTGGTTGATACATTCTAGCACATACAATCACTAATTCTAGGTATGGGGAAGCAAAGGGAAATGCCGCCATAGGGGAAATATAACTCATGCCAATATTTGAGATTACTTTCAGAGGGTTTTGTTTCTAGAAATCATTTAATAAACCTAAAAAGTCTAACCCCTAAACATATTTATCCTTGAATCTATCTAAAATAAAAATGATGTTACTTTTCATAGATGTTGTATAAGATGCCATTGTTTCCTAGGTATCTGTTCTAATACTTTAAACTTGAAAAAAATATTCACTCTAATCACCTTTGAAATAAATTAAAACCTCCTCAAAGGACATAATACAAGGATATAGAATAACACTTAATAATAATCTGAAGGGTTGTATGCAATTGAAGCTAAAAACTTTTGAATAATTTGTCATAATCACTCACTAGGCAAAGAAATTTCATGTTGCACGTAGTTAGGGCACACAGATAGATCAAAAGCATAAGTAAAAGCTCTAAATACAAAAGGTAAACATGAAAGGAGGCAAATGCATTAGTTATAAGCCTTTGCATTTCAAATTAGGCTTGACATTAACGCTTTGAAATATAACAGTTAATTGCAAACTTCCCCCTTTAGTCATTTAAGCTTCTTTCAAAAGAGGAATGAGAAGGCACAAATGTTTCCTTTATGTTAGGAAATCCTCCTTGGAACAAGTGGATCCATATAAGCAAACTTTTTATTCTAGTGATTTTTAGGCCTTTGTGGACTTTTTGTACTTTTCCCACCAAAAGTTAAGTGAGGCAATTTTCAAAAATGGCCCAAAGCTTGAAAAACCTCGAGGACCTATCATATGTCATTAATTTAATTTTACAAAACCAAACATTCAAGCCCTAGAGACCTTTTGCATCATTATTCTTGATAAGGGGGAGGGTGCAAGATCCTTTCGATCCCCAAAAATGCACTCATTACTTGAAAAAGGAAATGAATAAGTCATTAACATGTAAATTTGATGAATTTAACCTAGGCATTTTCATGGTATAAAGTCTTAGAATTACCCTGAGATAACCTTGTGTCTTTCATTTGGCTTATTGGGCAATTCCTCACCTTAGTGACCAAAACACATTGAAGGTACATCACAATAATTTTATCCAAGGCCCCAAAACTTTTCTCTTTCAGCCATATGGTAGCTTTATGAGGCTTTCAGGTTTTGACCTTATTGACCTTTGGGGAGGACCCATAGGTCATTGATCTCTATTTGAGTCCATGAGATGATGACACTTTTCATCATCATAAGATTTATTTAGATTTTTGATATTTCAATGTCATCCTCACTCTGTCAGATCATATTGGGTGAGTGGCCATGAACTATTGATCATGATCTTTATGATGTCACAGGATTGGCTCTATGAGTGAAGGCTTGAGGATATTTGAGCTTCTCTCATGCCATCTGATCAAGGGGTATGATGAAGTGAGAGCCATTATATCTTGTAAACTTAACTTTTCTTCTTTGATCACAAGGTAAAGATTCATTGTATGCAAAGAGACTTGGATATATTTCTATCTTTTCAAAGTGAATCTTCTTACCATGAAACCCTGAACAAAGATATTGTAACACAACAGATTTTTAAAAATTCCCTCCAAACATTTAAAATGCTCATTTGAACTCTTGAAAGTGCCTTTTATAACTATTGAAAGTGCCCTTCACGATTTATGTAAGTGTCATTCGAATCTAGAATTATCCTTCAGACTTTTTGTGGACACCCTTTGGGTATTTTTCAAGGGAAAAATGCCCAAAGGAAATAATCCTTCAAACATTTTACAAAGGCAAAATGACCCTATGAAAGTTTTGAAAATGTCCTTCAGGATTTTTTTAAGTGTCCTTCACCATTTGAGAGTACCCTTCGAGACTTTTGCAATGGTTAAATATGCAAAGGAGATAATCCTCCAAACATTTACAAAGGCAAAATGACCCTCTAAAAGTCTTGAAAATGTCCTTCAAGATTTTTGTAAGTGTCCCTCACCCTTTGAAAGTGGCCTTCAAGAATTTTACAAACGCAAAATGCTTGAAGGAAATAATCCTTCAGACATTTTACAAAGGTAAAATGACCCTTCAAGACTTTTGGAAATTACCTTTGGATGAAACAAATGACCTTATAATTCCTTTAGGGTTTTTGTATGAGAAAAATGCCTAAAGGTCAAGCACCCTTTGGACTTTTTTCCATGGATAAAAAGTTTGAAACAAATGATCTGAATACACTTAAGACCGAAAAGGCAATATATGGAATTCTTTTGAAACTTTTGTAGCGGACAAAATGTCAAACAAAAATATGTCTTTGGAGTTTTTTTTTGTTGGGTGAATATTTTGTCGACTAGCTAACTGGTGAGCAAAATAGGTCTCTTCACCACAACATAGGGAGATTGGTCAGCCAGATGTGTAGGTTTACTACATCAACAGGGGACAAATCTCTCCTCTCATCAAGGGGAGGTTCCCTATGAATACGCAGGAGCTATATACCATATAGATAAGCAGAAAATAACACATAGGGGTAGGATAAACCATCCATCTCTCTTCTTTCAGAGATGATGCTCATATATCAAAGGAGAAATCTTGGGTGATTGGTGAAGGTACTTCTCTTCTTTTAGAGGTAACATTCAGCCAAGAGCCAAATCCCTTCTTGGATAGTAGAAATCTTGGTGAAATGATAGAAGGCACTTCTCTTCTTTTAGAAGTGCTTATTCTTGCAAACAATAGGAATCTTTCTGGTAAGTAATTGATAACCAAAGGTGCAGATTAACCGATAGCCTGAGATGTAGTGCAAAGTCTCCACCTCGACTGCCCAAGAGTGAAATATGAAGAACAATGGGGGCACAAAGTCATCCCAAGGTCCTTTACATAGAAACAAAAAATAAACACACACTAAAAACAACTATGTCAACACAAAGTCTGAAAGTAGCTGACTTCAGGACACCTTCCTTATCACTTCCACTAATTTTGCTTGTTAGATTAAATAAGCAAGAATGCTCCTAGGAAAGAGACATAAGAACAATTTCCTAAAATAGCACAAGCTATAACAACACAAAGTTTGCAAGTAACTTGCTTTCTCATTCAATCAAAGAAATATGAACAACAATCTGAGATCAAAGTCTCAGTAATGCCTTTCAATTTGGGTAGAGTTTTGCTTCTGGTAACAGTAAGATCTCCTTTGTAACAAATGAGATATTACAATATATAGCCACCAAGAAAGGCTTGGCACTCTCTCCCATGGGATGGCCCATGTTGCAGTCAATGCCTTCAATGCACCTTCAATTCTATCTGGAGGGACCATGCCTAGAATAATGTGTTGCCTTAACTATGGCATGTCTATTAATCTAATATGTCTCCTCTTGAGTCTAGATCATCTGGTCTATTCCCTCTAACTTCTCTACAGCTCTCCATTTTGTCTTTATTCCAAAGGAGACCAATAGGGCATGCCTTCAATGTTTGCAAGCTCAAATATCTACTTTGTGGACTGTTCCACCTACTGGAATAACTTTTGCATAGATATTTTGAGCTTTTCCCTCTTTCCATTTTTTTCCTTTCTAGCTTTGTCTTTTCTAGTTTTGTCTCTTCCTAGAATTTAAGCTCCTGGGCTATCTTTTCAGCCAGTCACTTGGTTCTTCCTTCAAGTTCTACACTTTATTTGAATTTCAATGGATATTCCCTTACTTTAAATTTGACGTCTGCGGGGATGTTAATGGTTGCTAGCCGCTTGAACCATGTTGAACTTTAAATCTTTAAACCCACTGAAAGTACATTGGTTCATTGGTTCATCAGTTCATTCTATCTCTTTTTTTCCATCGCTTCTTGGTTCAATCACTTTCCCACTCCTTGGTTGAACCATCTGTTGAACCACCCATTTGCTGCTTCTTTCCTTGACTAAGGCCGCCTTTGAACCTTTGAACCCATGAACCATTGAACTTTGAACTCTTTTGGTTCAAGGTTCAATTAGTTCATTGGTTCATCCTTTGTCCGTCACTTGTTCTTTCTAAGCTCTTTGATCTTCATCACACTAATTGAACCTTTAAACCTATGAACTCATTGAACCTTTTAGTTCAAGGTTCAACAGTTCAATTGGTTCATTCTTTTTATTTGGCTAAGTCTTTTGATCGCTCGTTCAAAATGCGTTGAACCATATGGTTGTTGAACCTGTTGAACCTGTTGAACCTTTAAACCAAATTGATTCAATGGTTCATTAGTTTAATGGTTCAAGCCTCTTCTCTTTGATAAGTGTTTTGAAGCCATTGAACCTTGAAGCAGTTGAACTTGTTGAACCTTTGCCGAAGTGCTTAACTCTTGCTGATGGCGTTGAACCTTTAAACCCATTAAACCCATTAAACCAAAATGGTTCAAGGTTCAAGGGTTCAATGGTTCGATCCTTGCTTAGAAGCTTGTCGATGGACATTTTGGTTGAACCTTGTCGTTAAACCAACCTTGAAATTGCCTAAGTGCTGTGAGCTTGCTTCTTTCCTACAGAGTCTGTAGAAATCAACCTGTGAAGTCCATAGTTTTCTCTCAAGCCTTGAAAGAGTCCATAGAAATGAGCCTATAGAGTTCGTAGTTTTAAGCCTATAAAGTCCTTAGATTTAAGCCTTTAGAGTCTGTATATTTCTTCCTGTAGAGTCCATAGATTCAAGCCTGCAGAGTCTGTAGATTTTTGAGAAAGCTTTGAAAAATGAAGAACCTGAATGCTCAGAATAATTTTTGAAAGGGGAAGAGAGGATTTTGGTCTGTATGACCAAAATAGTTCAAATATTGTCCCAAAAATGAATGATGCTTTTGGGGGACAACATTTTTGAGACAAAAATCTCAAAGATCTATTTCCATCAGACATTGTGTTTATGCAAAAGGCCCAAAAAGTCTAAGGGAAGGAGCATTTTCACCAAGCAATGGTACAATAAAGGACTTACCAAAAATATCCCAAATCTTTTGATGATGAATAGAGCACAAATTACTTGATGTAGATTTGGGCTCCAACATTAGTTCTTACTCAAGGACATGTACCCTCAGTGGGTACATATATAATAACAGACTAGATGCCTATCCATTGGGCCATTTAATCAAAGATTTTGCAACAAAGATAGGGAAAACACACCATGGGTGAAAAAAATTATAATAAGGCATCCAAAGATAACAAGGGAAGAAAAATAAAAACACAAGCTATACAAACACAACCCTAAATAGGGAAACATAATATAAAGGAACTATACAACATGTACATATTTACATAGGTTAGCATGGACTTAATCCAAAAAGTGCTTGAGGTGTCTACTATTAGCTACCAATTCTAATATTTCTCCATCAACATGTCTGAGATAAAATGTATGGTTCCTTATTTGATAATCAATACTGTAGGGACCCATCCATATGGAATCAAATTTACCATGTTTTCCCTTATCTTCATGTCTCTTATCCTAGAGCAAGACAAGATCACCAATTTGAAAAGCTCTCAGGGTGACCTTTTTATCAAAAATATTTTTGAGCCTCTCCTTGAACGTTAAGTGTGTTTTATGAGCTTATCTATGACATTCATCAAGCTATATAATCTGGTTGATGGTTTCCCTATAGTGGTTCACTTCTCCTTCATCCTCAATCATCTGTTGCATAAACTGGTAAGTAGGTAATTTTAGATTAAAGGGTAAACTAACTTGAACTCCATAAACAAGCTTAAAGGGGATTCTTATAGTAGATATTTTAGGAGTCAACCTATCAGCCCAGATAGCAAACTTTAATTACTCACCCCATTTCCTTTTGTTGGCATCCAGATTCCTAATGATCTTCAACAAATTCTTGTTATTGGACTCAACCTACACATTTCCTTGTGGATTGTGATTGGAGGCATATGCTAGATCAATCCCATACTCTTCACATAATGCAACTAATTGTTTTGCTCTAAATCACATGGCATTACCACAACCAATTTTAATTAGCACTCCAAATCAACAAATCACATTATTTAAAAAGAAATCAATGACTACCTAGTGGGTTGATTTTCCAGTAGGGATTGCTTCAACTCATTTTGTGAAGTCATCAGTGGCCACTAAGATCCACTTGTGACCCACACTTGAATCATCTAATATTTCACCTACGAAGTTCATTCCCCACTACCTAAAAGGTCCCTCAATAGAATCTAGATGCAGGGGAAGTGATCTTGGTGATTTCATTCTCCTAGAGAATTGTTGGCATTTTTCACATCTCCTTATCATAATAACAACATCTTTGAATAGAGTGGGCCACTAATAGTTGGCCCTCAAATCTTGTGTGTAGTGACTTTGGAATAAAATTGACCACCACACACACCATTATGTAATTCTATAACTAATTCATAAATCTCATATTTTACTAAGCACCTAAAGAGGACACCATCTGGGTTCCTCCTAGAGAGATCATCTTGCAATAAAAGATACTTCTAGGATATTAACTTCAAGGTCCTCTTTTGATTTTTTTCTAAGTGGGGAGAATAATTCAGAGTCTTCAAACAATAAACTATATCTTTGTACCATGGAGATTGGATGTACTTGGATTTAGGGATATCAACAAGCCCTTCTATATTATTCACCTCTACAACCTAGAATTTGGATTTAGTCATCAGCTTGGTGAGACCCATGCCTCTTACCAACTTAGTTGTTTGTATCTTCAAATCATATTATTGAAGTTTATTGACCCATCAACATATTTTGTCGATAGTTTCATTTTGATTTAATATGTCCTTCACCATGGTGTGAGGAACATAGGAGATGATATTTGAACTTAGAATGAAGGATCTAAACTATTTGATAGCCTTTAAGAGAGCAAAGGCTTATTTTTCCATTATGGTATAGTTTAGCTCAGATCCCTGTAATGACTTGCTAAAAAAGGAAATTGTCTACTCATGACCTTCATAATTCTTTTGTAACAGCACAACAACAATAGTATATTTGGATGCAAATGAAAAGATCTAGAAATATTTTCTATAGTTAGGGCTAAGAAGCACCGAGGTAGTTTTCAAAGATGCCTTAATATCCTGGAATGATTTGGTAGCCTTTTCCTCCCACCTTATAGTTTGGTCCTTTTTTAACATTGAAGTAATGGGTAGAGTAATCTCTGTAAAATTGGAAACAAACCTTCTAACAAAATTAATCTGGCCAAAGAAATATTGAGTACCTTTCTTGGTCTATGGGATGGGTACCTTGTCAATGGCCTCTACCCTTTTAGGGTCTATCATCACACCTTGTTTAGACATAATGTGCCCAAATAGTTTTGCCTTCTATACTCCAAAGTGGCACTTCCTAGGATTGAGGGAGATTTCAAACTCCGTACACCTGATGAGCATTTTTTCCAAGTGCCCTAAGTGGTCATCCCTTTTCTTGGAGTATATTGTAACATCATCTTGATATATCACAATGAACTGGTTGATTAACCTAGTGAAGGCTACATCCATTGATCTATGGAAGGTGGCACCTGCATTCATTAGGCCAAAAGGCATTCAAACATATACATAAGTGCCCCATGGGATGGTGAAAGTAGTCTTAGACCTTTCAAACTCCTTCACTACTACTTGGTTGTAGCCAAGAAAGTCATCCAGAGTTGATAATATCTCAAAACCAGTAACATCTTGAAGCATGTTGTCCATTTTAAGTAATGGGTAGTTATCCTTTAGTGAAGCCTTGTTTAAATTCCAAAAATTAACATAGAGCTGGACATCTCCATTCTTATTTCTTACAAGGATTAGATTGGCCACCCACAATGAATTCATGATGGGTTGAATGATCCTACCATCCTGTAATTTCTTTAGCCCCTCTTTCATCTTGGTGGCTAAGATGGGATTAATAAGCCACTATTTTTGGTAGAAAGGTTTCATACCAGGCTCAAGGGGGATCACATGCTAGAACAAGTCCTCCCTATAGTCCTTTAGATCTAAATAAAACCATGCTAAACAATCTTGGTACTTAATTAAAATCTTGATAAATGCCTCCTTCTCTTTCTTGCTCAGGTGAGTGTTGAGCCAAATTTTCTTTAGATTATCCGCAGTCCTGATGTTAATCTGAGTTACATCCTTCTATATAGAAATATTCCTAGATTTAATTTTGTCAACTTTGTCAAAGGATGCATCAAGATTAACCAATCCTTTAGGGATAGTATTAGTCTTCAACTAGATAGCTTATTTTCCATACAAGGTTTCTTTTCCATCACATACCTGTACCATGAAGTCCACATCTGTAATGGTTCCTTTGAACTCATCTATACAACATAGAAACCTATTTATTTGATCATCATCATCAAAGACTTTCCAATGATCAATATTGTCCAAGATAGAAGGCCTTACTAGCATCTCTACCTTATATTCACGAGAGGGATTTCCATTTTCAACTTTAAACTCTTTATCCCTCTTTTCAATTATATATGCTACATGATTCGAATCTCGGGCATGATATTTGATGTTGAAAGCATTAAACCATTTCAAGCAGTCCCATACAACATTCTAGTATTGCTTTAATCTCTTTTATTTCATAATTTAAATAGATTATACCTACTTCACCACTAATTCTAAATTGCCCTTGACTAGTAACTTACTAAGTTTATATTCATGGGCGATCTGAAGGCCAATCAAGAGTGCTTCATACTCTACAATATTATGTGTACACCCAAAGGGAAAATTGGAAGGAGTATTTGTACGTTGAGACATTAGGGGCATAAAAGACAACCCCTAATCCATTTCTAATGTTTGAACATGCTCCATAAAAATTCATAGTCCAGATGGAGTCTTCATCCATAATACCAAATTCATGAGGAAATTCCCAGTACTCAACACTCCCCACAAAGTTCCCTATATTCGTATCCACACATAACACTTCATTTAATTTATATTTAGGATCTTCAGGATATGAAGCATTTATGGCTCCCAATTCAAGTGAACCATCTTCCCATCCATAAGTATAGTGGATTAGGAGAGGTCCATTTGAACACTACCCCCAATACTAGTAGCCCATTTTCTAGACAACAACATACCCCATTTTGGTGGACAGTCTACAACAATAACATCCATACTCAAGAATTTGCCAAGGTATTATGCACATTGTAACACCAATCCTTTAACCATGCTAACAATAGGTACTTATCTAGAATCCATGGTGAGGTATCATCCATATGCTACAATTATTCATATACAAACTTCGTTCAAAATAACTAGTGGCATAATGTTACAAGATACACCAGAGTCAAACATGTTGTTGTGGACAATTAAACCGTTAATCAGTAGGGTGGTATAGAATGGGTCAACATCCATCTGACTCTCTACCAATGTTATTCTTAAATACACCTCCAAGTGATGTTCAAGGGATTCTAAGGTGTTCTCACTTTCCATAGGGTAAGTGGGAGAAGGCTCAATTTCAACAATCTCATTGGTAGTAATTTTCTCAATGAATCCCAAATATTCAAAGACTCTTCTCCTATGCTCTAGAATTATGAGCAACTCCACAAAAGGTATTGTGACCTTCAGTAGACTCAATACATGGGCCATGTCATAAACATTGTATTTAGGCCAAGGAGTGTTACCAGGTATACTTGTGACACTTTCATTTGGGATACACCCCTCAAGGGTCAGGGGGAGAGAAGTAGGAGAACCAACATTTTGAACTTCACTCTTTAAGGGAGGCTTCTTAGGTTCATCCTTCTTGGGAATAATGGATAACAAAGATTTTCTATTATTGGCCTGGGTACCTTTTGGCTTAGCATTATAAGGTGCAAAACTAGGCTTGGTGGAATTTGAGACCTCCTTACTCCCTTTGGTGTCTTTCTCTTTTGTCTCTACTTTAGGGTTTGTAGAGTCTTTAACTTTAAAAGGAACATTTTAATCTTTACTTCTCAAACTTTACCCCTTATTCTCTTGGGAAATTCCTCCATGGATCATCAATTACCAGTCCTCAACCGATGGAAGTGAATGTCCATACTTCTCTTTAATCATTGATTTTAGAAACTCAAAATCATGAACAAGCAATTCATATTCATGCATCACATTTATCTCTGATGAGATCTAGGGTTGGGACCCTTACCTTTTCACATGCTCTCCATAATGCTTGAGTATTAGTAGCATTCATAAAAATTATAGGTAGAGAGGCAACCATCACATTTGGTTCACTAATTTGGAATTAAAAACCCTCATAGGTTAGAGTGTCTTCATAATTAAGAATAGTTGAAGCACTCACAACTTATTATAGGTAGGTGTAACTTTCCATCTCTTGGAATTCAATAATGTAAATGTCATCTTCATTAGATGTAGATTTAAATCCTTCTGCATCTTGACCATCACTATCAGTTGTATTACATAGAAGATGATGGAGGAATCACTTGTCACACCATTTGATATCAAAGATGATTGTATGGATTTTTGTAGCTATAGGATCTGGTACTTCCCTTCCACTTCCCTCGTTATAGTTTTTTCTCATGCTTGTCATCCCTTACAAGTCCCTTTAATTTATCATTATTCTTACCTTGGAAAGCTAGCTGACCTTGACCCTAGTCTATGGGATTATTTATTTCTTCTCTCCTATGATCTCGCCTATCATCATGGTTAAAAGAACCCTGAGACAACCCTCTTTCTACTTTGGCCAACTTATAATATTTTTTTTTTCATAATAGTATCTAGAATTTTCACAATTTGCTCCAGATCTAAATTCTTATGGGAGGCTTGAGGCTTCTCTGAATTCACTAGTTTGACATCAACCCTCTTGTTCAAAGGCTTACCTAGAACTTTGATGTTATTCTCTATTTTAATAGCCAAACTAAATGCCATCCTTAGATTTGTGGGAACTTTATCTCTGAGATAATAGACTACCTTCTTGTCAAATGCATCATAGTATTTGATCAAAGAAGCAACACTATTAGGTCTTATATCCTCTGGCAACCTTCTCAATACCTTACTGAATCTAGAATTAAAATACTTAACACACTCATTAGGATTTTTCTTGAGGTTTTCAAATTAGACAAGCAAGAATTTGGGATCAATACTATCCCCAAACTACATTTTAAATCCATCAATCATGGCTTTTCATGTGTCTAGGGATCCATCAGGGAGGGATTTAAACCACTCACAGGCCTCTTCTTCTAGTGTGTTCACAAAGATATTTATGCGCGCATCTTCTTGATCAATTTCATAATCTTCAATAACATTTAATAAATCTTTCAAATGTTTTTCCCTAGACATGGCATTATTCCCTTTAAATTTAGGCAATATATTTCTAACTTTAATGGGAACTTCATTCAAGAAACCAAGCATACCAAAAAAAATTGATAGGTATTAACCTTGGGATCACAAATGGTTTGCGTCGATTAGCCAAACCTTGATCTTCTTCACCATAATTATCATTCCCTACATTAATCCTCCTTCTTATACCATGATCTCCCATTTCTGAATCTGAAGATGAAGATGAAGATAAACTAGGGGATAGATGTGAATGAATACTATGAGGAGGTCTTGAAAGAGGAGAAATGGAATGATGCCTTAATAGCCTTGTAGGAGGAGAAATAATTATTTGTAGAGAAGGAGCTTGACTTATAGGGAACTTAGATTTCTCTGAAGTTGTTTAATATCCTTCAATTAAAGGGATATTTGAGAAAAGGAGGTAAATAAAATAGGGGACAAATTGTTCAAGTCTTACTTTATTGCCTGAGTTTTGGCCTACAATAGGCTTCCACACTTGTCTCTTTTTTTATAGACCTTTTAACTTAGGGACAAGCTCTTCAGATAGATCTTTCTAAAAGGAAGACCTAGTACCCTCCAAATTTGTAGATCTAAATTAAAACTATTCAACATAGAGGAGAGTACATATAATAGGCACTGATATTTAAACTTTTAATGTAACAGAGTCACCACTAGAAGCAAAAAATTCTATACTAGAACAAATAAAACTACTAACAACAACTGATAGAATGAAAACTTTCAAATACTGTACACAATTCCAAGAACATTTTTAAACTTATTAAAACACAAGGTTGAACATTCCTAACATAATCATGGTGCCAAAAAATTATTGGTGATGTTGACACATGAGAGCTAGTAAGATCAATATAGTAACAATAGAGAACTTTTCATGGTGAAAAATTCATGGCCCTTTGCAAGA
Source organism: Torreya grandis (assembly GCA_037957365.1). Taxonomy (NCBI): domain Eukaryota; kingdom Viridiplantae; phylum Streptophyta; class Pinopsida; order Cupressales; family Taxaceae; genus Torreya; species Torreya grandis. The sequence goes on from JARHVA010001208.1 coordinate 3,506,167, forward strand.
GTCCCCAACAATGGTGCTAGAAAGATGTTGGCAATGTTGATGCATCAAAGATGATAAGATGAGTGAAAATATAGGTAGATAAATTTTCAAACAAAGAACTTACATCTCTCTATAAGATTCCCTAACAACATACATGACTTGGACTTCAATTTAATCCCTGACAATGACACTAAAAAGATGTTGGTGATGTTGATGCACCAACTATGATTAGATGAGTGCAAATATAGGTAGAGAAATTTTCAAAAAAAGCACCTATAGCTCTCTGCAAGAGTCCTCAACAACACATGTGACCTAGACTTTAATTTAATCCTTGAAAACAGTGCCAAAAAGATGTTGGAAATGTTGACATACCAAAGATGATAAGTTGAGTGAAAATATAGGCAAAGAACTTTTCAAGCAAAACACCTACAACTCTCTGCAAGAGTCCCTAGAAACACACGTGACTTGGACTTCAATTTAATCTTTGGTAATGGTGCCAGAAAGATGTTGGTTCCTAGTTATACACCTCTTTCACTCGACCTTGCACACTTGAGAAAAATGGTAAGTCATTATAGTTGGGGAGGGGTTTGACATTAAGAAAGGACTGAATGGAGAAAATGACTTAGAGGCACCTAAAAAGGATATGGTTAGCTTCTTTCTACTTTTGTCTCTATCTGAACCAAGGTGAGAGGACCTACAGGGTATCTTGCTCATATGGAGAGATTCTATAATTAAATCTCCATTGGGATTATGGGCACAAGGGGATACAAATTTGACCAGAACACAACAAAGCTTACTCACTCCCCCTAAGAAGTTTGGTCACATAAGATGAGAAATTGTTCTAAGTCAAACACAAGCTACTAAAGATAGATATGAATGTGGTTGTAACTTTCATTTTAAATAATATTCAATGATAGATGGGCTAAATAAGAGATTGCAATGCTGATATTTAATGCATAAAACAAATACACATGATAGGAATACAATGTCTATGCATTTTTAGGAAAACCAAACTTCAAATATGTAAGGGGAGTGTTATATGCAGGGTAAGATAGGGTAGGACAAGATTTATCAATTAATAGAAAAAAAAGTGGAGGGTTAATGAATGAGCATAAAGAAAATCACAAAACTGGTAAATCATCATCACCAACAAATGCATTATAGATCAGAAATAAGTGAAATTAAATCATGCACAAATGATATCCTTTAATAACCCCTTCCAAATAAATCCATGAGCCCAGGACCACCCTTAAAAAGGATATCAACACCCTATTCTAAAATCTTAGAGCAGAAAGGATTTTATAACCTGGATATAATCTCTAAATGACTACCATAAAGATGAATACACTAGATAACCAATATGTTAATAATGTAAAATAGAGAAATTTACTTCAACAATAGGAATATAATGAAAACCATGAACATATTTCATTAATAAATTGAATGGAAACTGAATACAATGTGTTTTGAATAACATACAACCTAACACTATGCAAGATAATTCTGTGACAAGGGAGACATATCTAATGCTCTCAAAGCTCACTAATGATTTTATAGCAAAAATCAATTTGGAACCAAAAATATTACATAGATAAAATTATTTGAGGTTATAGCTCTTGACTTAAAAACTTAATCGACCATTGTAAAGGCACAGACCCCCTTTACTTATACAATTGAGCTAAGCCTAGCATATTCCTGAAGATGCTCCATCTAGAAAGTTATTTTTAATGGGCCTGGAGTCTATTAATCCTTGAAATTAACATGATTCCTTAAATATACTTGTGTTCTTGTGATGATTGCAATATTGATCTTCCACCTCAGTAGAATATTTTTTAATTATCTACGTGGAAAAATATCTCTCAAGGGATAAAACAAAACCTTTGTCCACTTACACAATAGACAAAAACATCCCTTTCCTATCCTCATGATTATACAAAAACTAACTGAAAGGGATGTGCCACTAACAGGCCAAGTACAACAATTTTCCATTGAGAAATGAGAAGAAAGAAGAAGGGAGGGAAGAGAAACAAGAAGTGGTACCAGCTCAAAAAATTAAAAATATCCGATCATGTTTTGAAGTCGATCTAGATGATGGAATCTTTTGCCACCTTATGTGTCATTCCAACATAGGGTTGATATTCCCTCGGTCTGGGCCTGCTTGATATTTTAATTTTACTTAGTATTCTTCAAGTCAGTTAGCAATCTTTTGAAGCATTGTGTGCTTTCATTTGATGAGCTCTTTAAGCTGGTCACAAGATTTCTCAAGTGATACCAATTGATTTATTTTATCAACATCAAAGGACTCTTATGGTGCATCAACGAGGTGTTTTAGAGCATAGAGTATTGTCTATTCCTCCAAATCACTTGCACCATCAAGGCTTACCATATTCTAAAGTGCAACACCTATTTCTCTTGTTGTAGTCTTGAGGAACTGCTCTTCTCCTTTCAAATCAAAATTGCCATCTTAGAGCATCACCAATTAATGCTTGATTTCTAGTTGACATTATTTGGTCCTAGAGTGATGATATTCTCAGATATCAAAGTAACTATTCCCATTTTAGAGACCTCATCTACTTTCCACTAGATTCCCTCCCAATTCTTAATGTCTATCTCATAAATAAGCATTTGGGCATGACAATCCCTTTTATTATCCACTATATTATTCAAGAATTTCAATGTTGAGTGGATTATTTCCTTGGCCCTAGTGCACAAATCCTTTTGCCACTTTATTTTTACCCTTCCTCTAGATTTCAAGTCATCAATTTGACTAAAATCAAATGACTCTAATGAGAATAGAGGATGCTCTAGAACAATACTAGTAGTTGGAGTTAATAACTTAGGTTCACTCAATATCTTTTGTAAGTACTAGATCATAGCCTAATTTTGTGCCAAAAAATCATCCATGGTGGCTTTATCCTTATCCATTTGGTGAGCCACAATGTTCGCCAAAACCTATGAGTTGTGCTTTAGCTCATTCCTTGATGTCTCCCTTAGATTGTAGATGTAGATAGTGTAACTATTAAGGGGAGCATCCTTCTTTAAATCACCTTGTGGGGGAATGGATATCTCCACATTTATTTCCCTTGTAGTAGTGAATGTGGTCTTGTAGTGTGTTTTGGCCTTCTTAGGGGGTTTGACCTTATACGCCTGAGTGATCTTTACCACATCGATCTACCCAATTTGTATCATGATGTCCCTCTTTTATTTGACCTCCTCCTTGATCCAGTTAAGGGGTCTAGTCTAAAGTCTCATTGATGTAGTGGACATTGATACAAGCATTGAGATAGTGTAAGGTAATGTCATCAGAGTACCTAGTGTAGGAAGTGCCACAAGAATGGGCTATGGACTCAACACAAACTATTCAATTTTTTCATTGCTCTCCAACTCCTTACCACCTTATTTGTTAAATCTAGGTCTACCTTTAATGTGTGGCTCTATTTTCTCTAGAACTTCAAAATTTGGCCCAAATTGGTGAGACTCCTTAAGAAATTTCTCAATGGAGCTTTCTTGTGCTACTGATCAACTAGAAGGTTTCAAAACTTCTTCACCTTCTTTATTTACCTAAGCTTCAGGTAGAGATGTGACTACGGTGGCTTCTTTGCTACCTTTAGGCAAGTCTCCAAAAATCATGGCCTATGGACCTTTATTATAAATTGGATCATGAACTTTGATGTGAGGAGGGAGACGTTGAGGTACTTATATTACAACAATAATACCTAAAATTCCCTCCTCAACACCTTTATTAGATTGGTCCAACTCCTTATTTATCTTTGTATGGGTAAGGATACCCATTTGTATGTTTTCTTCCCCACCTTATTATGTACTTTCCTTCTCCTCTGGTGTTGAACTTGACACCTTTGGAGGGGATGGGACAACTGGTGATACTTTTGGATCTACTTGTGGGACTTCTTATTTAACCACCACTTCAAGATCAGTGGTGACTTGAATATTCTACTTTGGCTTCACCTTAGCTTTATCATCAGAATTATTCATTTCTTCAACTTCTCCTTGATTATCCTAGCCCAGTGGTTGGGTGATGACATTCTCAACAAATGTCTCTATGTCTGATGAGATTGTTTCCTTTTACTAAGGGGCCTAAACTTGAGTGGCTGCCTTAACCCCAACTTGCATAACATCTTAAGAAAAAGAGGATCACCAAAGGCCAAAATTTATTCCTCATCACCCTTACCTTCCACTCTTGAAGGACCCTCTTCTACAATAAAACTAACCTTTGGGACCTTTACAGGGGTCCTCTCCCTCAGAGTTCTCTACCTAGTTTTTACTTATGGAGGAGTGAATGCTCATTATTTCTTCATCACCTCAAAAATGGGCCTATATTCATCTAAGTCTTCTTATTCTCTCATATATCTCAACCTTTGAGAATATGAGGATTGATCCTCTTTATTTTTCAAGGGAAGCTCCTTAGAAGGTGGGTCCTTAAATACAACCTCCTTTTTCTTAGGAATCCTAACTAGAGGTTTTAGATCCCTCTTGACTCTTTTTTGCTTGGGTTTCTCTACTTATTCTTCACCTCCTCTCTTCCTTGAGTAAGTCATAGAAAAGACAACCACTGGCTATTGTGCTAGTGGAGCAAGTGAAACAATAATTGAACTGACTACTGGGATAGTTACTGAGATGGTTGGTACTATCGGGGCTCCCTTTGATGTAATGAATATTAGGGTAGAACTAGCCAATGTAACCTCCCTAGTGGTGATATTATAATAATTCTTTGAAAAACTTGTTAACTTTGAAAAGGATAGTCCCACCTTAGACTATGATGCAAATATTGACTCCACATCAATTGGCTTGGTGAAGTCAACATCACCAACCTTAATTTTTACTTTGCCCTTCACCATAGGTGGTGAATCCAAGGGAACACCACTATAAATTGGGAATAAACCCTTTAACTCCTAAACTTATTTGAGTTCCTATAGGGTATGGGTGTCATAGGAACTAAGATCAACCCCATGTTCCTTCAACCACCTGAAGGTTCTTCTCATGATTGCTACAGCCCCCCATAATATACAATCATTTTATTCAATAGTGAAGTCTACCTATGAGATGGATTGGGTTTCAATATTGGACTAATTTTAAACTATATATAGTATCCTCTTATCATCCTCCATGTCCTTTGGGATTGGAACAATATTATAAGAGATGACTTCTTGCATTGTTAGCCTTATAAAGTCTAATTTTTTAACATCTTTCTTGGTAGTGTAATCAGGCCAGATGTCTTCACAATGATATTGATGTAGAATCACACCTATTATTATGTTCATCCACCATTTGATATCATAGTTTAGCTTGGTGGCATCTTGGAAATCACTTATTGGCCCATCTCTTGTTCCAATCCCTTGGCCTTGGCAACAGAAGGACAAGAATAGTGTCTTATTTCAACCAAAAAATTGAAGGGATTGTTCACCTCATTTTCCACTATCATTTCATGTAGGAGTACCATTTCCCAACTCAAATCCATCACTACTAGTCGATCATCTAGGTATCCTGGTAGTTTATATGGAGACCCCAAGTTTCCACTTATTTTGATATAAGTGAATGTTTTAAACTGAATATATGAGGTGACATACTTATCAATGGTTTATCTAGGCCCCTTAGACATCTTATTGACGCTTCTCAAAGGATAAAAGACACTCATAATAGTATTGAAGAAACAACTATAAAATCTACAAAAAATTTGTCTAAAGCCATCTAGGGTTATTTCTAGATAAGTCTCATATATCCTCATTCCACTAAGATTCCTTGTGATCCCATGGAATGTCCTATTATGCACCAAGCTATAAATGAGGTAAGAGGACATGTAGAATGTACCTATGAACTCCTCCTCTAAGTGGATTTCAACCTAAATCTACATCATCTGCTTGTGTAGGTTATCACTTAAGATTGTGTCCCAATCTAACTTCTTTTACTACTCCAACACACAGATTAAAATTATAAACATCCAAGGCTAAAAACTCTCTATTATGGGAATCCCATAAATTATGGCTACCATGGAAATCATGTACTAGGGCAATTCCCTAATTTCTACTAGTTTCAAATAATTAGACATTGTGGACACCTTTTACCTTTTCTTGACCAGCCAATAGGAGTTGATAATGTCCCATATTGTTTTCTCATTCTTGTCTACATATTCTTAGAATTACTCTAGGGAATGTGTGATACTTTTAGGCTAGGTAGGAATCCCAAGCATGGTACTGAGGGACAAAAGAGTGAAAGAGTAGATAATTGATTGGCTTCCATCAATCATAGTCCTGGTATCTATTTGATACACTCTAGCACATGTAATCACTAGTTTTGGGTATGGGGAAACTAAGGGAAATGTTGTCATAATGTTGATATAACTCATGCCAAGACTTAAGATTATTGGTAGTGGGTTTGGTTATTATAAGGCATTCAATAAAGCCACAAAATCCAAACCTTGATCATATGTATCCTTGATTCTATCTAAAATAGAAATGATGTTGCTTTTCATAGATGTTATAGAAGATGCCATTATTTCCTAGCTCTCTATTGCAATAATTTAAAATTTAAAAAATTATTCACTCTAATCACCCTCAAAATACCTTCAAACCTCCTCAAAGGACAAAATACAAGGAGATAAAAGAACACTTACTGAAGTTGGAAACCTTTGAAAAAAGATCTTTCATGTTGCACATATCTAGGGCACACAGATAGCTCAAAGACACAAGTAAAAGCTTTGAATACAAAAGGTTTATATGAAGAGAGGTGAATGTCTTAGTTATAATTCTTTGTATTTCAAATTAGGGATGCCATTGATTCTTTGAAACATAATAACTAATTACCAACTATCCCCTTTAGTCATTTAAGCTTATTTCAAAAGAGGAAGGAAAAGGTGCAAATGTTTCCTTTATGCCAGGTAATCCTCCTTGCAACACATGGATCCATATAATCAAAATTTTCATTCTATTGATTTTTAGGCCTTTGAGGACTTTTTACACCTTGTCCACCAAAAGCTAAGTGAGGCAATTTTCAAAAAGGGCCCAGAGCTTGAAAAACCCTAAGGACCTACCATGTGTCATTACTTTACTTTTACAAAACTAGGCGTTCGAGCCTTGGAGACCTTTTGCACCATTATTCTTGATATGGGGGAGGGTGCAAGATTCTTCTAATCCAAAAAAATGCACTCATTACTTATAAAAGGAATTGAACAAATCATTACATTGTAAATTGGATGAATTTGACTTAGGAATTTTCACAAAAGTCTTAGAATTCCCATGAGATAACCATGTGTGTTTGATTCAACTCATCAATAAATTCCTCACCTCAGTCACCAAAACATGTTGAAGGTGTAATACAACAATTTTATCTAAGGCCCCAAAACTTTTCTCCTTCGACCACATGATAGCTTTGCAAGTCTTCCAGGCTTTGACCTTACCTTTAGGGAGGGCCCATGGGTCATTAATCTATGTTTGAGTCCTTGAGATGATGACACTTGTCATCCTCATAGAATTTCTTTTGACTTTTGACAATTCAATGTTGTCCTTGCTCCATCAGATCATTTTGGGTTAGTGATCATGAACCATTGATCATGATCTTTGTGATGGCATGGGATTGGTTCTCTGGGCAAAGGCTTTAGTATCTTCAAGCTTCCCTCATGCTATCCGATCAAAGGGTGTGATGAAATTAGAGTTATTAGATATTGTAAACTTGACTTTTCTTCTTCGAGCACAAGGAAAAGATTCAATGTATGCAAAGAGACTTGTATACATTTTCATATTTTTATAGTGAATCTTCCTACCATGAAACCCTAAAAAAAGATATCAAAACATAAAAAATTTACAAAAAAGTCATATAAACTTTTGTAATAGTCCTTTTAAATCTTGAAAGTACCTATCAAAGCTATTGAAAGTGCCCTCCACCTTCTAAAAGTGCCCTTCAAGATTTGTTTAAGTGTCCTCTGAATCTAGAATTATCCTTCAAAATTTTTGTAGACACCCTTCAAGAATTTCACAAGGGTAAAATGCCTAATGGAAATAATCCTTCAAACATTTTACAAAATCAAAATGACTCTCTAAAATTCTTGAAAATTTCCATCGATATTTTTGTAAGTGTCCTTTGTCATTTGAGAGTGCCCTTCAGGGATTTTACAAAGGTAAAATGCCCAAAGGAAATAATCCTTCAGACATTTTTCAAAGGCAAAATGACCCTAGAAAGTCTTGAAAATGTCCTTCAAGATTTTTTAAGTGTCCCTCACCCTTATAAAGTGCCCTTTGGGAATATTACAAAATAAAAATACCCAAAGGAAATAATCCTTTAGACATTTTGCAATGGCAAAATGACCCTTCGGGACTTCTAGAAAGTACTTTTGGATGAAAAAAATGACCTTACAATTCCTTCAAGATTTTTGTGTAGGAAAAATTACCAAAGGGAAAGTGCCCTTCAAACCTTTTTCCATAGATAAAAATTACAAAACAAATGACCCAAAAACGCATAAGACCGAAAAGTCAATATATGGAATTCTTTCGAAACTTTTGTAGCAGATAAAATGTCTAACAAAAATAATTCTTCAGAGTTTTTATTTGAGACAAAAATCCCAAAGATATATTTTCATCAAACATTGTGTTCATGCAAAGGGCCTAAAATGTCTAAGGGAAGTAACATTTTCACCAAGCAAAGACAAGACAAAGGACTTAGCAAAAATTTCCCAAATCTTTTGACACTGAATAGGGCACAAACTACTTAGTGTAGATTTGGTCTCCAATAGCTTCCACCCGAGTGATCTATGGTGAGATTAGAGAGATCAAGGAGGTATGTGAGGGATCTAATGATTTATGGAAATGACTTATAATTTTTTTAATGCATGTTTGAACTTAGGCTAAAAATTGCATTTTTCTTGTATTGGGAAGGGTATTCTTGAGGCCGAAATAGGTGGTGGGTTTGTCGATCAAGCCTAATGGGAGGACAAGAACCTAGTCCTATAGGTTATCCTCCCCATAAAATTTTTTTTTTGGTGTCATTTTTCACCCAAGAAGCATCAGAACCAAAGTTCTACAACCACAACTTCAACTTTGACAACATTTGTTATCAATGTTTCTATTCTCCAAAATGGTAGTGAAAATGCACTTCTAGAAGGATTCAAACATTATGGTAGTAAAATAACTTGTAATTTACCTATTTAGATGTGACTAAAGTGATATATTTGTATGTGGAGGTCCTGGATGTAGAAATGCCAGTTAGAGTTTGAGAAGTTGCTTGTTCACTGATAAAAACAAGCATTTTTGGACCTATCACTGTAACTTATCTAATGGATTGATCTCGAAACTTCCACCTAAGTGATATAGGTTATGATTATAGGGATTAAGGAGTTACATTAGGGATGTGATGGTTTGTATAAATGACTTATATTTTTCATTTTATGCATGTTTAAACCTAGGCTAAAAATTGCATTTTTCTTGTATTGGGAAGGGTGTTCTTGAGGTAGGAATGGGTGGTGGATTTGTCGATCAGGCTTGAAGAGAGGCCAAAAACTTGAACCTAGACATATCCACCTCTTTGAATGTGTTGTCAGTGTCATTTTTCACCCATGAAGTATTAGAACTAGAGTTATGCAACCGCAACTTCAACTTTGACAACTTTAACTACATTGACAACTTTGACAACTTAAACTAGAGACCTAGATACTTAATGAGTAATTAATCTATTAACCTATTGACAACATTGAAAAAATTGAAAACTTTGATAGTTTTGACAAATTTGACAACTTTGATAATTTTGACAACTTTGAAAACTTTGACAATTTTGACAACTTTGAAAACTTTGACCTATTGACAACTTTGACAACTTTGATAATTTTGAAAACTTTGACAACTTTGACAACTTTGATAATTTAGACAACTTTGACAATTTTTACAACTTTGATAACTTTGACCTATTGACCTATTAGGTGGAATTGAGTAATTGCTATATTGATATATTAACATTTAGAACAAAGAAATGCTGTCTATACCCTATTTTGGGTTAACAATCAGTTTTGGTTTTATAACCTCATTCTATTTGAGGTAGATGGTGAAGAGTATGAGTATTCAATCTTTCCTTCTCTTGAGTTATGTAGAGAATGTGGAGATGAAATATGTATGAAGAGTTAGAGTTTAATATTTTTATAACATACATATGAACAATAGTTTTTAAGTTTCACTTTGATCATAGTTCTTTCCCATTCAAAGTCGACAGTCCTAAACACAAAATTTTGTATATTGTAATCTTTATATTTAATCTTGTCTTTGATTAAAAAAGTGATAAATAAGGGTTTAAAATGGTTATATAAGGTGGTTATAAACTTATTGTTGGTTATAGAGTCTTTTGATGTTGATAAACCTAGAGACCCTAAATACCTCTGTTTCTAACATATAGAATATATTGTTGAATGATTAATATTTCTTGTTTGTGAATGCACTGAGGGTTGTGAGAACCTGATCATTGAATGAAATTTTTTTAATAATGTTAGACATACCTAATCCAAGAATTATATCATCTTGAAAGTCCTAGTTGGACTTTATATGATTTTTTTCAGTCTTGGCCTATATAGTTGCTACAAACCCCGACTTTAGGGTTTTAACCATAGGAAGAGATTCAATCCTTCAAAATTAATTAAATTTTTTAATATAATGTGTATTAGGGTACATTAAGTTAATACATTCATTTCATACTTGTACCTTATATATTTTGTACTATACCACCCTATAGGTAGTCCACAAGCCTAAGAGACCTAGTGAGAAAGAGGCTAAAGAAGAAAGTTAAACTTAGGTGAAGATTTGAGGACAAAAATTTATTAAAAATTAGGATTGGAAAAAAGGGTGGTCAAATATAGTTTTATTTTGGTCAAAGTGTCTCCAGAATAGTCAAACCTTGGAGCTTTGTACATTTGGAGGGCTAATTAAAGTGTCAAGTAAGCCTAGAGGTACAAGATTTTGCAAAGGAAACTAACCCAATATTTTATGTGAGGTAATGGAATAGAAAAGGGTTGCCAAAAACCTAATTATTTTTCCTTGAATAGTTTGTTTAAGGAATAGAACATGAGGTTTTACCTAAAACAAGGTTACAAGCCAAGGCAAAGGCTAAAGAGAGAAATATGAGAAAAGATAAAGAGAGAGGGGTTCAAAATTTGGAATTGTGTTGTATGATTAGGGTAAGGAATCTTGAGGTATCAAATAAGTGAATACATAATATTAAATAAAAATAGCTTTGATCAAGATCTTGAACACTTACAAGCTACTGAGAAAGCTCTGCATCAAAAGTGTACAAGAAGCAGGTACAAAGAAAAGAAGTACATTAAGCTTAAGTGATAAGAGTATCATTAGTAATTTCCACTACACACAATGAAATTTAAAAAATAAATTTAAAAAAATATGTAAGATCCAATATTTATAGCATTAAAAAGAATAATTTTTAAATCCTCATTTATGCATGTATAACATTAAATATAAGATCTAATATAGATAATAATTTGGAAGATCAAAAAAACATTGGATAATAACACATAATCAGATGAAAAATAAATATAAATTAGATAGATCAAGCCGTGATAAGCATAAAATATAGGCACATACATGTCCAATGTCAAAATATATGGATTGTGCCATGATAGCCATACAAAAAATTACATCTACCAACATAGTATCTAATGTTGGTTGAATGTCATATGCGTATATGCAATGATAAAAATGCATCAATTACCATATAGGCATACAAAAAAGTACATATCATGTGTAATACATCTTATTCATCAAATATCCTCCCTCTCTTTGCCTTCCTCGAAGAATACTCCCCCTGGGATGCCCTGCTTATCAATCTTAGGTAGATCCCTCTAATGCCTTAGATCGCTCTAAGGTCTGACTATGGTCCTATATTCACAGTTAGATTGTAGCTGAGCCTGTTTAAATACAAGAATTATTATGAAATTAACATAAAATACATTTAAATAATTTTTAAGAAATTAATTTTAAACTACAATAAAAAAATCATGTAAACATGTGCACTTACTACAAGCTCACAATCCTGCTCAACCTATTTTTCATGCTCAATCAAGTCAATGGCAGGCTTAGTTATCTGAATAGGCTTCTCAAATATGGGAGGAACGTGAGAAGTTGCCCCAATCTCCATCTGGCTAGGACTATCAGCTGTCATAGGACAACCCTGCATACATAATACATAAACATAGGTTATATTTTCCCCAAGTACACATGTACTAAAATTATTAAAACAAGTCTATTTTTACAATTCAAAATTATAAGAGCCAATATAAACCTCTGCTAGCACCTATGCAGATGACATTATAGCAACAATGCTTTGTTTGTCTCGGTTCATAGAGAGGGAGGAGTGTTGGTACCAACCATCAATTGTTCATGTAAACAAGGTCTCACTTAGTTTTATATAAAGTACACATCAAATCATATATATGGAAACCAAAATGATCAATAGAAGGACTTGTACATATAAAATATCTATCTATATTAGTACACGAATGTAATAGCACATTATAGGAAAGAATAAGATAAACATGCACGTGAAAATACAGTTAGATCTAAAATATAAGCCATCTATTGAAGTGTTAGAGCAATAACCTTGTATAGAAACCAAAATTAGAGGATTAAAAATGTGAAAGGGAATATATAATATACTAACTTATTATTTTTAAATTGATAAATATAAATATACTTGGGTCAAGATCTTTAATTAATGTTATATTACATGTTGGACTATATTGGTTGTTGATTTATTACTCATCTAAAAATAGCCTAGGTTTGACTTAGGTTTGGACCCTCGCAACTAATTCCTTTTGGATGAATTTTCAATATTAAATTAGAGTATTTAGGGATATTTCAAATTGTCTTTTAAAAATGTTGACCTACATTTGATGGAGTAGAGTGATGAAGTATGATTGGCTTCCTAAGATTTTAGAGAAATTAATGACTAATGATTTGGCCACCCTATATATAATAGGGATACTATGGATTATGCAGGTGAGGATTGTTATTCCATAGAGTATATTCCTTTGTTTGACCTATTCACTAACTAGGATGTGTCATGTAAAATAGTTTAATTTTCCCATAAGTCCTTTGAGAGTGGAGTATCAATTTCAAGGTTGTGATTAGGATACAATTAGAGTATTTAGGGATATTTCAAATTGTGTTTTAAAAATGTTGACCTACATTTGATGGAGTAGAGTGATGAAATATGAGTGGCTTCCTAAGATTTTAGAGAAATTAACGATCAATGATCTAGCTATCCTATATATAATAGGGATACTATGGATTATGTAGGTAAGGACTGTTATCCCATAGAGTATATTCCTTTGCTTGACCCATTCACCAACTAGGATGTGTCATGTAAAATAGTTTAATTTTCCCAGAATTCCTTTGAGAGTGGACTATGACTTTCAAGGTTGTGATTAGGATACTAGGCTTGTCAGCTAAAGGTAGGGTTATGGCCTTGATAGAGGATTGTGATAGAGTTAAGGTTTTTAATTGGGTGTAATACTTTGGTGTATAAGCAAATGATCCCTACACTCATCATGGGCTAAGTTTATGAGCAAATGACCCCTTACCAGTGAGGGGCTAGAGATTACGATAGTGGGGGCTGGATAGGTATGCCACCATTGAGAGACTTTCCATAAGTGGTGGACACACTGATAATGATATATTTGGTAGATCTACTATATTAGGGTATTTTATGATAGTTTGTGAATGAGGTAGACACTCTACTACCATCATGGGAAAAATTGGGAGAGTAGTAATTGGAAGAGTACATTTATAAAAATATCCTATGTCTAGGTTACAATTATGGTAGGATGCCAACATTAAGTATAACCACCACCATAATATGTATATACTTAGATGTAGAAACAAGCATAGGATAGAGGGTGAGGAGATGAATTTTAGGGGGAAAAAAGGATGAGCATACACTTGCTAGAGAGGAACCAATAGGATAGGAGCAAAATGCTAAGATGAGGTCCAATTAGGAATTATACTTACACTAACATGAAGTTACCCAAATAAAGTAATGAGTTGGTTTATTTTTAGTTACTTTCTATGTTACTTTATATTTTATAACTCAGTTTTTATATCTTTATGTGATTGGAGATCTAATGTCTTCTCTTTTTATATGGATTTAGAGTGAATCACTTAGTGGTGGAGCATGATCAAAGAAACTTTGGTTAAGATTTTTTAGGTGAGGATTATTTGAGCCTTGATAATATTTTGGTGGATGCAGTTCTTCATGTGTGAATAAACAAGAATACATATGTTTTTCTCCCTACTTATCATACATATGTGGAGTTCCCTCATAATAAGAGAGAGATAGTTAGCCTAGAGGAAAATGTCTGGCTGGTTTAGAGTCTTAGCTGATGAGTCTAAATGAGATTGTTAGGGATAGGGGAGGTTAGGATCCTTCTAGCCAAAAACTAGTGGGAGGTACATCACCCATGTAGGTATAAGCAAGAGACACAAAAGTAAATAAATTGTATCCCACATCACTCATCAAAATGTATATGTAAAAAACTACAGTCATAAAAAATTCGAAGAACAAAACATATATGTAAACAATTTTTACCTCTATATATGTAAATTGTGTCACCTAACAAAGACAAATGCAGTCATGGATGGCCTAGTAGCTAGATCTGAATATGAAAAAATTGGTTGCGATAAATTAAATACTATAAATACTGGTTGTGACAATGAAGGAACCATCACCTAATGCGACATAAAAAATGATATATATATATATATATATATATATATATATTTATGTAAATTAATTTTTAGATTATAAATTAAAGTTTAAAATATAACCTAAATTTAACATGACATTTATATAAAATATGCCTATATCTATGTGATGACTGATGTTTGCACACCAAATGTGCATGCCAAAAACTCATCACTCATAAGAATATGAAATAAGCCATCTGAACCACTGATGCCATCATCATTAGTGTTAGGTGAATATTTTGTCACCAGCTAACTGATGGGTAAAACAGGTGCTTCAACCACAACATAAGAATATTTATCGGCTAAAACGTGTAGGTCTACCACATCAAAATGGGAAAAATCTCTCCTCTCATCAAGGGGAGGTTCCCTATAACTATAAGGTACTAATATATACTATATATATATATATATAAGCTAAAAATAACACTCAGGGTAGGATAACGTCTTCCATCTCTCTTTTTTCAGAGATGATGTTCACAGATCAAAGGAGAAATCTTGGGTAATTATTGAAGGTACTTCTATTCTTTCAAAAGTAATATTCAATCGATAGCCAGATTCCTTCCTAGTAGTAATTGTAACCACTAGAAACCCATGAAATCACAGTCTTTCATTGCTTCCCTCACTAAAACAGGGCTTAATAACACAACAAAATGAAGTGTAGCACAAAGTCTCCACTTCAACTACCAAAGAGTGAAATATACGAAGGACAACGGGGGCACAATGTCATCCCAATATCTTTTACACAAATAGAAAAACAAACACGCTAAAGACAATTGTGGCAACACAAAGCCTCTCCACAGTCAGCTTCAGGACACCTTCCTGATTACTTCCACTAGTTCTACTTGTTAAATTAAATGGACAAAAATGCTTCCAGGAAACAGACATAAGAACAATTTCCTAAATAACATAAGCTATCTCAGCACAAAGTCTGAAAGGTCACTTGCTTTCTCATTCAAATAAAGAAATATGATTAACAATCTGAGGTCAAAGTCTCAAGAAATGCCTTTCAATTTGGGCAGAGCTTTACTTTTATAACAAAGAGATCTCCTTTGCATAAAATAAGAGATTACAATATATAGCGCTCCAAGAAAGACTTGGGTGCTTTGTTTCATGAAATGGCCCATGCTGCATTTAATGCCTTGAATGCATTTTTAGTTCATCAACCTTAATTGTGGCATGTCAATTCATCTCAAATGTCTCTTTTTGAAGTATGGGCTACCTGGTCCTCTTCCTGATATGTGCATAGCTGTCCACTTCACCTTTACTCAATCTATAAAAATAGGCCACACTATTGAGTGCTCACGCTCTTTGATGTCCACCTGGTGGACTATTTCACCTACTGGAAATAACTCTCTTGCAGATATTTCTAGATTTCTTGTAGTTATTCTCTTTTTCCTCACCATGTCTTGTCCTTCCTTGGTGATCTGAGCTCTCAGGGCTATCTTCTCGCTTTCTATCACTCCTTCGGCTTCTTCTTTGGTCGGTCGCTAAGTTTGTTCTCAGGTGTGCATATTTGAAAATCAATGGATATTTCATTACCCTATATTTAACATCTGTAGGGACATCAATGATCACTTAGTCGCTTGAACTACTTTGAACCTTAAACCTTGGAGTGCATCGGTTCAATGGTTTAAAGTGGTTTAATGGTCAATGGTTCAATAAGCTTGTCTGTTCACTTGGCTCTTTAGTTCAATCATTCTTTGTACCCTTTGGTTGAACTCCTTGTTGAACTTTTTCTGCTTCTTCCATTCACTCGAAGCTTCCTTTCTGCACTTTGAACTTCTTTGAACCCTTTGAACCTTTGAGCCTTTGAACCATTTTAGTTCAAATTTCAATGGTTCAATAGTTCAACCTTCACTCTTTGAAGCCTTCTTTTCTTTAAGTCTGCTAAAGTCTTTGAACCTGCCGAAGTCTTTGAACTTTCTAGATCCTTTGAAGCAGTTGAACTTCCTTGAACTCTTTGAAGTGCTTAACTCTTTTTGAACCTTTAAACCTTTGAACCACTTTGAACCTTTGAACTTTTGAAAGTTCAAGGTTCAATGGTTCATTGGTTCATTAAACTTCTTTGAAGCCTGCCGATGAGTCTTTTGATTGAACTTTGGCATTGAACTAGCCTTGAAAATGCCCAAGTGTTGGAACTTCTTTTTGAGAAAGCCTACCTATTGAACCTATGAGTTCTTTAGCTAAGAAGACTTGAATAATTGAAGAATTTGAATTCTCAAAACATTTTTGAGAAGGGAAGAGATCATTTTGGCCTTCAGGATCAAAATAGTCAATATGTTGCTCACAAAAACTAGTGACAGATTTTGGGAACAACAGCTAGCTCCAGTTGGGAAACTTCCATCAATTGTAAAAATAATCGAAGGGAGTAGAATCCAGAATCTCTAGTGCCTTCATATATGCCATTGGGCTATGGAGCCATGCCACCCAAAAAGAAAGGTGCCAAAAATAAATGAAAATGAACAACACAAAACAAGCTAAAGACTATACAAAAATTATACATATGTATGAGTTGATCTTATCTGATACTTCAAGGATTGAAGTGCTTTAGATGCCACCCATTATGAGATAGTGAAAATGGTGTTCTATCTTGATATATCAGCAAGAAACCATTTTCTCCCTATAAGCAATGATTGGCGAATGGACCTCTCCACTAGGAATCAACTTTTCTATGCATTCCTTTTGGTTTTCTCCTCTTGCCCCACATCAAGACTTGATTTCCAGTCTAAAAATCATGAATCCTTGTTCTCTTGTAGAAGATTTTCTTTACCTAATTTTGATGTGCATTAGTATGGTCCATTACCATAATTCACTATTCTTTTGGTTTAGTCTAGCACATGATTTGATTGTCAGCATCAAACACCTACCAATGATTGGCATTGTTAGGCACACTTGGTTGAAAGACCAGATCGATAGTGTACTTCTACTCTTTAAAGTATTTGTGAGAAACCAAGAGGGTCATAGATACAACCAATGAATTTGCATGACTATGAAGCTCTCTGGGTACTGTAGATATATTGAAAGCATAAAAGCTTTCAATACAATCCCATACTAGATTACGACAATGGTGCAATATTTTATTCTTGGTTTGACACAGGTTCCTCACTTGATAAACCATCAATTCAACATCTCCTTTAGTGTGAAGGAGTTTGACACCTCTATCTTGAGCAACCTTTGACCCAAGTAACAGAGATTTGTACTCGACAGTGTTCTTGGTGTTGCTGAACTGTAACTTGTATGAAGAAGGAAAAACATCTCCTTGAGGAGATATTAGAACAATCTCAGCTCCAGCACCAGTACAAGAATAACTACCATCAAATTCCAAAATATAGACATTATCAAACTAATCTTTTTTTGGATTCCTCCTGGTTAGGGAGGGAGGATTCTTTTGCATCTAAACTTTGCTCTACCAATTCTCCTACTATTCTATCTGAACTTTTTAGATTGTCACCAACAGGAATTTCTTCAGATGAAATAGGGACATCCTTTGTAGATAGGAAAAATTTACCCATCCATGAAGACTTAAACAAAATTTGAGCTTTAGAGGCTGATGTTTGGGTGACAATATACTTTACCTCCTTCTCAAGAAGTAGCGTCTTCATGACACCTTTGATAGGGATCCTTGCCTCAGACAAGTCCATGCTCGATTCTCCACCAACATCCTTGAAAAAAATTTGTCCAAGCAGAATGCCATAGGAGGCTAGAACGTCGGCCACCAAGATTGTCATTTTAATTCTTTTTTTTGGGAATGCCACAAATGCAAACTAGGCATCCTTAATTTGTCTTAGCAAAGGTACTTGTTTGTTTTCCATGGAGAAACATCTCTCAAAATTATTGGTCAGCATGAGGCCAAGAGATTCAGCTTCTTTGGTGGGCATGATGTTGTCTGAAGCTCTTGAATCAATGACGCAATTGCTCAGCTTGTGATCGTTTATCAATAGGGAAACATAAAAAGGCTCTATTTTCCTAGGGGTAGCAAGAGGAGTAATGACAAGATTGTTTGGGATGGACATGTTCCTTGGGGGATCATGAGTTACCTTCTTAACATCTTATCTTATAGGGATGACTTTATTCTTCACACACTCAACCAACTTGTCCAATTACTCAGGGTTGGATTGCAAATATTCAAACTCAGTCATTTGAATTTTGGTCTTCTTATTATGGTCGATTATGTCAAATTACTGAAATGGACTAAGAATAGAGAAAGGGAGTTCATCCTTCTAGTTTTTAGGAGGGGTGGTACTGGTCTATGAATTTGAAGCAGAAGATGAAGGAAAACTTGATGTACTTACCTTTTTAGCAATCACTAGGTCCTTTGATTGAAAAGGCAGAGTGGTTCCCCCCTTAGCAATTAAAATTGATAGTTGAGCTCACTCCTCTATTTTTTCCTTATCAGCTTGGTGGGCTAACTAGTTCTGTGACCAGGTAAATATGATGTATGATACATCAAATGCTTCACCTTTACTTTTGGATTCATCCTCTTAATTTAAGAAACTAATGTTGGAGTCGTTAGCTGATTCATCTTGGTCTTCCATAACGAGATCAGTGCCATCTTCCTGTTTCAACTTAGATTGGAAAGAAAGATTTGATTCTATTTCAAGGTATCCAATTGCTGAGTTGGCTAGAGCTGCTTCAATAGCAAGTTTCCCCTAAGGGGGAGGAAGACGATTTGGCTGCCCTTGATTCCTAGCAGCGTTGCCTTGGTATGAATGATTAGGGAATGTCCTCCTTGGTATATCTCAGTATGAAGAAGGAGTAGGCATCCCTTGCACCATTTACTTTCTGAGAGCTAGCAACTCATTTTCTAGATTTTGCACCATTGGATCAATGGTGCATGTAGATGGATATTTAGAGGATGAAGAAGATTTACCTCTATTAGGAACTCTCCTTATCTTCCCTGCTAAGATGAGACCATCTTCCACCTCAATGGCCAAATCTTGAGCTACAGCAAGGTCTATGTGGCCAGCCCGTCTCAACAAAAAACTCACTTCAAGAAGCTAAGAGTTGATGAAGAAACATTTGAGATTCTCAGCTATTGACTGAGTAATTGTAGGAATCTTATTCCTCAACTTGTCACATTTGGTAATGAAGTCCCTCATAAGTTCATGAGGCTCTTTCTTCATTTGTGTGAGCTGGGCCAACAGGGAATGCACATCTTCTATAGGCTTGAACCTGGGTTCAAATTTGGCTTTGAGGGTGTTCCAGTCAGTCACAGTCTGGGCCTGCACATGATAGAACCAATTTGTAGCAGTGCCTTGTAATGTTTCTACAAACAACCTGACTACTATGTCCTCATACTCCACACCTATCACACCACAAGCTATGCTGAAGGCTACAATATGTTCATCAGGATGAACTCTCCCATTGCCATAGAATTTGGGAAAATTCTTCCTAGAACTGTGAGGTAGCTCATGTAGAGGTAGAGTTAGATTGAGTGGACCAAAAGAGTTACCCTAGGGGCCTTAAGCTGCCATTGTATGACTTGTGAAGGGGGGATAACAAATCTGGGTGGAGTATGTATAGGCAAAGATCTGATAGTAAAGGAAAAAGAAGCTTTGCCTTGTATTGGTGACCTGACGTTGGTAGGAGGAAGAATCCTAGTTCATTGGAGGTGAGATGGTAAAGGAAACAGATCAAAATTAATTTGTTGTACTAACTCGAATACAGGGTCAACAATACCTTTAGATCTCTAGCTTCTTGTATACTGTGGAGTTGCCATATTGTAAAGTAAAAATGGAAAAGAACTGGCACTACTTTAGCTTGGAGCTTGAGGCTCCAAACTACTCATTCTTCCCTAGTTGGCATGGAGCTACCAGAGAATTGACATTTGAAATGAAACGCTCGATCTCCAATGTCTCTAGTTTCACAGCTTAGAGTATTTAATGGAAATGGATAAGGCTATAATGATAATGGATAAGACACAGGTGATGATTCAATATGAAGCTTGAGGCTTCAAATTGTGCAAAATTGTTGTGTCCCCACCAGAGTCACCAAAAACTATTGGGTAAATATTTTGTCACTAGATAACTAATGGGAAAAATAGGTGCTTCAACCACAGCATAAGGAGATTTATCAACCAAAATGTGTGGGTCTACCACATCAAAATGAGACAAATCTCTCCTCTCATCAAGGGGAGGTTCCCTATAACTATAAGGTACTAATAGATACTATATATGTAAGCTGAAAATAACACTCAGGGTAGGATAACACCATGCATCTTTTTTTTTCAGAGATGATGTTCACAAATCAAAAGAGAAATCCTGGGTAATTACTGAAGGTACTTCTCTTCTTTCAAAAGTAATATTCAGTCAATAGCCAGATTCCTTCTCGGTAGTAATTGTAACCACGAGAAACCCATGAAAGTACAAAGTCTTTCATTGCTTCCCTCACTGAAATAGGGTGTAGGAACACATCATAATGAAGTGTAGCACAAAGTCTCCACCTCAACTGCCAAAAAGTGAAATATACAAAGGATAATGGGGGCACAAAGTCATCCCAAGATCCTTTAAATAGAAACAAAAAAATAAACACGCTAAAGACAATTATGGCAGCACAAAGTCTCTCCACAGTCGTCTTCAGGACACCTTCCTGATTACTTCCACTAGTTTTTCTTATTAAATTAAATGGACAAGAATGCTTCTAGGAAATGGACATAAGAATAATTTCCTAAATAATATAATCTATCTTAGCACAAAATCTAAAAGGTCACTTGCTTTCTCATTCAAATAAAAAAAATATGATTAACAATCTGAGCTCAAAGTCTTAGGAAATGCCTTTCAATTTGGGCAGAGTTTTGCTTTTATAACAGAGAGATCTCCTTTGCATAAAATAAGAGATTACAATATATAACACTCCAAGAAATACATGGGCACTTTGTTTCATGGAATGGCCCATGCTACATTTAATGCCTTGAATTCATTTTTAGTTCTGTCAAGGGGCCATGCTAGAACAGGGCATCAGCCTTAACTATGGCATGTCAATTCATCTCAAATGTCTCTTTTTGAAGTATGGGCTGCCTGGTCCTCTTCTTGATATATGTACAGCTATCCACTTCATCTTTACTAGATCTATAAAAATAGGCCATGCTATTGAGTGCTCGTGCTCTTTGATGTCCACTTGGTGGACTATTTCACCTACTGGAAATAACTCTCCTACAAATATTTGTAGATTTCTTGTAGTTGTTTTATTTTTCCTTACCACATCTTGTCCTTCCTTGGTGATCTAAGTTCTCAGGGCTATCTTCTTGCTTTCTACTTCTCTTTTAGCTTCTTCTTTGGCTGGTCACAAAGTTTGTTCTCAGGTGTGCATCTTTGAAAATCAACGGATATTTCATTACCCTATATTTGACGTATGTGGGGATGTCACTGATCACTTAGTCACTTGAACCACTTTGAACCTTGAACCTTGAACCTTGGAGTGCATCATTTCAATGGTTAAAAGTGGTTCAATGGTCAGTGGTTCAATCAACTTGTCCATTCACTTGGCTCTTTAGTTCAATTGTTCTTCGAACCCTTTGGTTGAACTCCTTGTTGAACTTATTTTGCTTCTTCCATTCACTCAAAGATTCCTTTCTGCACTTTGAACTTCTTTGAACACTTTGAACCTTTGAACCATTTTGGTTCAAAGTTCAATGGTTCAACAGTTCAACCTTCACTCTTCAAAGCCTTCTTTTCTTTAAGTCTGCTAAAGTCTTTGAACGTTTGAACCTACCAAAGTCTTTGAACTTTCTAGATCCTTTGAAGCGGTTGAACTTCTTTGAACTCTTTGAAGCGCTTAACTCTTTTTGAACCTTTGAACCACTTTGAACCTTTGAGCTTTTGAAATTTCAAGGTTCAATGGTTCATTCCACTTCTTTGAATCCTGTCGATGAGTCTTTTGATTGAACCTTGGCATTGAATCAGCCTTGAAAATACCCAAGTGTTGGAACTTCTTTCTGAGAAAGCCTTCCTGTTGAACCTATGAGTTCTTTAGCTAAGAAGACTTGAATAATTGAAGAATTTGAATACTCAAAACATTTTTGAGAAGGGAAGAGATCATTTTTGCCTTCAGGACCAAAATAGTCAATATGTTGCTCACAAAAACCAGTGAGGGATTTTGGGAACAACAATCAGAAGGTCCCATATATATAGCTCCATATGAAATACAAGGGTGGGGTTGGGGTTGGGTAGCTTGTGTCATATATGTAGCATCACTCTATGAAAGCCTACTTATATGTTGAATGAGTGTATCAATGAGTGAACTAAGACCATGGAGAATATCTATCTCCATGACCTACTGAACCACAAAGGGGATATCAGGTTCAAGATGCTTTTGGATATGAATTTGCATAGGTTGACTAGGCACATGACATGTACTTGGTCAACCCTTTATAGATAATTTTCCTCAGCTTGAAACTCACTAAAATTAAAATAATTGGGATTCCGATTGAGGACAAACTCACAATAGAGTTTCCTCAAAAATTATAATGGAACCTCATGGTTTTTACATATTGGATATTCAAAGATCATCCACCATCAATCCCAAAAATTGATCGTGATTAATTTATGTACACAATGATGGATAGGAAAAAAATTGGTGGTTATGGGAAAGGGGGAATCGGTGGCTGGGTCAATGAATAGGGTGCAAATTTTAGCTTTTGAAATTTCCAAATTCTTGACCTAAAGGGTTGACAACTTGTTAGCATAATAGGCCCTACAAGAATCCTTATATGAGGTCCATTGGTTAATTTTACCTAATAAGGTCTATAGGGAGTTAGCTAGATAGGTGTGGTGGGGGTTGGTTGAACTGGGATCTCTCATTATGTCAATTAGGTCTTCAATTTTAAGTTTGTTTCCAACAATGTTGTCAATTAAAAAATCTTGATTGCCAGAAGGGTTTTGGGGAACTATAGGAGGGTTAGGTGAAGGGATAGGAGGAACAATAGAGTTTTGTGAAGGGTTAAGAGGAGGAGCAAGCTGAGGGTTGTGAGGGTTAACAGGATGACCTATTAGAAAAGAATAAATTATAATTAAAAACATGGGTTACATAATGAAAATTATGAAAAATTAGGGATAAATAGAGAATATTTTGATAGCTTACCTCTCCTACATTGTGACATCATCGATTAAAAGGCTTGTGGGGTGAATTTATCAGCTTCCTGGCACTTTTTGACACTTCTTAGAAATTTTTTCATCAAAACACGATCACGGAAATGAAGAGGAGGAAACACAAACACAAAATGAATAATTTTTCATTCGAGTTTCCCTATTTGTTTATTTTTGTGACATAAAGAATGCAATCACATTATTAATGTGATAATGTTCCCTTTAATAACATGATCACGTTACTATTTAATATAATGTGATTGTGTTATTAAATAATGTGATCGTGTTATGGCTCTACAATCCTAATCCTAGACTTACATAATGCGATCATGTTAATTAAATAACATGATCATGTTATTAATTAATGTGATCACATTATGGTAAATGTTCATGGAATTATCCCCCAACTCTATGTACTTATCAATAGGTTAATATAGGTTAGATTAGTAGTGTTATATTTCATTTACATCCAAGTGTTGTTATGCACATGGTGTTAGTAGTTTTAGTTTTAAATTTATTCTAAGTGATATATTTCATATTTTTCAATTGGTAGTTTTTCTATTTTTCAATTCAATAAGTGCTCATGCACAAGTGTTATAGTTGTTTGATGGAATTCTTAATTTCAGAGTTGCTTAAACCCAATGGCTTAATTTTAAGAGATATAATTACATTTTTGAGTTCTTTGTTTCAAAATAAAAAAATTTATGAGGTATTATGGGGAATAAATTACCTTCCTACATTCTCCTCAATCAAAATATTTAGGTTAAAAATGAAAAAAGGTAAAGGTATAGGTATCGGGGTTTTAAGTAAGCAATAGAGACGATAAAAAAAAGTTTGTAAGGTTTAAGAGATTGGTTGAGCACATCAAATAGTTGGAATGATGAGAGAGGTTATTAAAGGTCCTAATACAAAAATAATTAGGTCCTTTAGCTGAATAAAAATAAATAAAATAAATTCATACCTATAGGTATTGAGAAATGAAATTATGCAAGCTAGTGAACACCAAAAAGTACATATTTTGAGTTTTATTAAATGAAATATCATAAAATTTGCCATAGAAGTCTATTTTTATGTCTTTGAATGTTTTTAATTTTTTTAAGGTCTATATTATATTTTAAAATAGAGAAAATACCAAAATATGCATTGCCCCCTTTTGGCTAAATTTAGAAAAGGTCAAGTCAACATCAAGAATCTTCACTTAGTCATACAAAAGTGGAGTTTAAAACATAGAAAAGTGGAGAAGTTGAGTTCAAGTATTGGTTAAAATTTGAGGACCTATTTTTGTGAAATATAACCCTTATAATGTCAACATGAAA
The DNA here is from genome assembly GCA_037957365.1 of Torreya grandis. Lineage (NCBI taxonomy): Eukaryota > Viridiplantae > Streptophyta > Pinopsida > Cupressales > Taxaceae > Torreya > Torreya grandis. The sequence goes on from JARHVA010001208.1 coordinate 3,531,286, forward strand.
TATCTCTCCTTTGCACCTCCTTTGGGCTAAATATAGAAAGTCAAGATTCATTCAAGTTGTAAGTCGAGATAAGTGAAGTCAAACTCCAAGTTGTAAGTCAAGAAACTCAAGTTGAAATCCAAGATACAAATAAATGTAATTGAATTCAAACATTAAAATTCATATAATATAAAAATAATTTAACTTAATATAAAAATGATTTCAATACAAGTTGTAAGTTAAAGAGGAGTTAACTGAAGATCTCTTCAAGACTAAATACTTTCAAAGCATGTAATAGAACTTTTGAATTTTTAACAACTCAAACAAGATTCTCTCCCTTATTACCATGCCATATTCCAAGGGAAATAATCTTTAGACTCTTAAAATTCTATTTTGTAATTTACGAAGTGTGTTTGAAAGTTTGAATTTTCAGTTCAAGGTTGAGTTGGAAGAAGAGTTAAAGCAGGAGTGAACTAGGACTAGCATGGACTCATCTAGAGCTTATTTTATTCTCTCGATCTTCTTATTTTCTATATGTAATTTTTTTTAAAATTATGAATATTATGATTTTGTCTTACAAAAAATCTACCAAAATTTGTACTACCTCACATTTGAAGCAATAAAGAGTTGATTTTTCCTCTATTTTCAAACTGTTCATGAAATGTATTCTTAATATTCATTGATGTAACTTGGTGAATAATTGATTTTCCTATGTTTATGTGTGAATATCTCACATTTATTTAGTAAATATTAACTCTTGTAGGTCATAACAAGTGTCTAAGTTTGATTCCTATGTAATCTAGAAGTGAATTCAACTATTATTCATTCCTTCCAAACTAGTGTGAGTGTTTGTCAAGACCTATGTATGAAATATTGATGAAAGGGTAATTGTATGAAGATAAAGTGAATATGTGAAATTAATAAATATTGCAAAAAAGTTAAATATAGACATAATTGTAGACATGTAAAACTGTCCACAAATGGCTTTGCATCAGAGTATTATACCAATTCTTACCAAGCATCAAAAATTTAATCTAATTTTTTTTATTTGTCTCAAATTTTGCGTCATAACCTTGTAATAAATAAATTTAGCCTATTAAATCAATTAAAAAAAGAAAATACATAAATTAAATTAATAAAAATCAAATAAATGACCAAATGCCTAAAAATAATTAATTAATTTGCACACCCTAATCAAAATTAATTAGCAAGTTAAATCAATCTCAAATCCTAATTGAGTTCACCCGTGAGCTATTAAATGAATTACTAAAAAGGAAATTCAAAAGCATCTTAGAATATACTCATTACCTTTGTGAATTGTCACTTTTGGAAAATATCTAAAAGAATATTTTAAGAATATGTCAAACTCAACCAAGATTAATAAACTCAACCATGGTCAGATTTAACCCATTCCAAGGGATTTGAAAGCCTATAAAATCAATATTAGAGCTCTTCATTTAGGGATATCAATCATATTAGAGTTATAATGTAATAATAGATTTATGAAGCTAAAAACCTAGTGTTATAATGCCAAAATTGAGCCAAAGTCATCAAGCCATCAAGCCTTTAGTCAAGCTAAGCATTCAATAATGGTTTATAGAGGAGATGATGTTAGACATATGTCATCGATGAATAATTATTATGCATAAACTGAGCAAGCCAATTTAATTATCATTTGGAGCTATCAAGGATTTGGTAAGGAATTTGTGTTTTTATATTTATATTTCTCATTTCCTTCCATGTTTTGTTGAGCTCTCATTTGGTTTATTTATTATGCTCCCCCCATGATCAAGCCTAAAGGAAGTTATATTTTTATTGAGTTCATTTTTCATTGGTTTTTAGACTAATTCTATACTAACCTCATCCTCTGAGTTAAAATTATAGATCACAAATGACATGGCTAGTGGGACACGATTGTGCACCCCACATCTTTGAACAAAAAAGGTTGTTAAAATAGATATTATTTTTCATATATTAATTATTTGTTTCTAAAAATTTTATATATTTTTATTAAATTTTTCATCCTAATTCTCTCAAAATTTCATTAAAATATGGTGTCTAGTTTAAAAGTTATGACTCTTTTAGTGATTATCACTTTTTATTTTTATTTTCTGGTAAAAATAGCTAGTACAGAGCTAATAAAGTTTTTGTTATTCAATTTTTTGACCTAAATTTTTTAGAGAGGTATGACCTAGAGTTTTTGACAATCTTTAAAAATTTTGTGACAAAATGATGCATAGTTTAAAAGTTATGATAAAAATACTAGCTATAGGTTTTTATAATTTATGTGTTTGGTTTTCTTTGCTTCAACTTTCTAACTTATTGTTTGCATGTTTCATAGGTTTATTTTATTTTTTGAGATTTTTTGAGTTTTTTATTGATATTTTTGATAACATTTTCATAACTTAATATGTTTTATTTATTGAGGTTTTGCCTTTGGGTTGACATATTTTACCCTTCAAAGTTGATCATCTCATTTGATAAATAAGCTTTAAGGATAAACAAAGTGCTAACCTTTTTCTTGCAGGGTCCATTTGAAAAATACTTAAAACACGCTTAATTAGTTATTTCACACTTATTTTAGGATGTTTTAAAATTAATTAAGCATTTCACTTTGGGTTTAAAAATAATTTTTTGCATGTTTGTGTTAAATGTTTTGATTGTTCTTTCAAAGTTCACAACTTAAAGGTAAGGGGATAAAAGAACACCACCTTATATTTTGTTTAGTGCTATAAAATTGAATACACTTCAAAGTTTTTGTAAGTTTTTTTTTTTTTTTTAAAACTTGTTTGAGTAAAAGGGGGGTGTGCATGTATGCTCTCCCATCCGTCCCTTTTAGGGAACTTTTGGGATACAAAATGATAACTTTTTTTGAGTGGGTTTCAATTATTTTCATTTGTGCATCTTAAACCTAAGGGGTTAGTAAAGAATCTAATCAAACACTTTTAATTTGGTACAACAAAATTAACTTCACTATAATTATTTGCAAACTTGATTGTTATTTATGTGTTTTAGCAAAAAGAGATGTACATGTATACTCTCCCATCCTTTCCCTCTAGGGAACTTTTGGGATCAAAAGTGTCATCTCATCACACTTTGAGCCTAGTCTAAGACATATAAATAATGTCATTTAAATCCCTTCCCAAAATCTCATAATAGTATTAGGTGATCTTGAGGTGACTATAAAGTCTTTCTATTGTGTCATTTATTTTGAGGGGGACTTCACTACCTTCCATGAGTTCTTTATGGAAGCTTTGATCTGGGGTTTCATCTCCAAGAATCATCTTCAAACCCTCTCCATGTGGGGTATATAAATTTAGGTCCCATCACTAGAATGATGGTTTGAGCAATTAAACCATATCCATTAGTAGAGCTTAAGCCTGACACGTTTTAGCATGTTGGACATCACACTACACTGAGTAAATAATGGATGTAGTGGTTGTAAAAAGGGCAAGACATTTTTACAACAATCCATATGACATGGACCCAAATGATGTGAGCTTATTTTAGCACATTAGATGTGAAATTATTGTGTAATTGATCCATCTAAAATATTTAGAAAAAATAGTTTAGTCAACCTCACATTGCCATACCCTTGCTAGGATTTGGATGACTATACTTAGTGTATTCTGGTCATTTTTGCTTGGTGTGTTAGACTAAAACTCATATTGTTCAAACCATGTCATTTTATGAGTCATGAATACACATCATTCCATTGTTTGAGGAGGTATTACGCCATCTGTATGACACTTTGATTTAACATAGCAAACATTTCATTTTTTGTGTCAAAACATTGGGAGTAGTAATTGATTGAGGAGGGCACTGTTACGCTGCCCAAATCATTTCAAAATCTTGTGCCTTTGAAGTCTTAAATCATAAACCATTTTTCACATCATCTTTCAAGAGTGCTAATGTCGTTACGCTACCCATTTTGTTTCAAAAGACTTATCTTGTTTCATCTTGCATCTCCATTATTATTTATTTGCAACCAATCACTTGAGCCTTGTTGAATCTTGGATTAGCATGGTCACATTATTCAAACATTTCTATATCTTTATCATCAAATTCATAGTTTATCCTTAGTTGAGTTTTTAATTAACTATTACAAGTTTAAATCTAAATATTGGTTGGTTTTGGTTTAGAACTCAATTTATGGGGTTGATACCCAGATCTTCCTCTTTTGGATTATGTAACTTGGGTTAATTCATCACTCAAATTTATAAAATTATATTATTTTATGCTTTTATTTTGGTCAAATTAGTTTATCTTCAAACATCTCTTGTTTAGCATCTTATACCAATCAGATCATGCTTTATGCCTAGAGTCATGTACCTTATTTATGTTAAATTGTTCCAAGTTTATTACATTAATCAATCATCCTTTTTAAGTCAAGATTTTGTTGTCATTTACCATTAGTCCTTGCATATCATGTTTGAGCCTAGATTTTCAATCTGCATTTGGACCAAAGACCTAGCAAGTTTTACCTTTACTAGCTTAGACCTACTTGGAACACGTTTTGACATTAGAGTTTGGTAGTTTGATTCTTAGGTCATTTTGTGTGACCTTTATGTGTATCAAACACTTATCAATTGTCCTTTGACACTAAGCTATTTTTATGAAGTTTTTTCATAGACCTTTTAGAGATTCAACTCCACCTTTGACCAAGCTAGATCATGTTTAACCCTTTGTATTTTCAAATGGCATAACTTTTATAGAGTTTATATAATTCTAATCCCTTCTCTTGTTGTGAAATATTTGTCATTTAATTTGAACATGGCTCAGTATACATGTAGTGGAATTATGTAAAATTTAGGATATGGAAATCCTTTCACACAAGGGAACTTTGTGGAAAACCTTACTAAAGATAATGTTGTTTGGGAAATAGATTCTTATCCACCCCAAAACATTCAAATAGGGGGACAAAGTCAAGATCCTTTAGCCAACTATTTGGTTATTACACCTCTATATATGGAGCAAGATCAAGAGATAATGACCCAATACTTATCTAGCATGCCATTGGTTTGAGAAACTACTCAACAACAACCTTATCACATCATAATGCCATCAACATATGATCCCAATAGAACCACAGAGGTAGGATATAAAAACTTACAAAATCAAGAATGAGGGCCTTCCAACATGTCTTACAATCATATCCTAATGCCATTGCACTAATACCTTATAAAAACCCTCTTGTGCTTATCCCACAAAGAGGTCCCATGGATGACCATTTTGATCAAATTCATCAAGCATACTAGACATATCTCAATTTAGCACATAACTTCACTAATATGGCCTTGTCAAATGCACCTCTTATTAATCTAGCTCCTCGAATAAGAGTTTTAACAGAGTTAATAGGTCAAGACAATTAAGGTTTAGACCCATTTACACAAAACACTTTAGTAGAAACCATGTTCAATACACTAATTATAGAGGAAATATCTTTGGATTCTACACAAAATATTGAGCAAAACATAAGGGATAATGTGTAAACAATGTCCAATTTAAACCAAAGTGGTGTTGGCACACAAATAATCAATCAATAAAAAAATGTGCCTTTAGCTAGTACCATTAGTGGTTTTCAAAATCAAGGAGTAGGAGCTTCTACGTCCCAACCTCAACCAATTACTTCTAATCCTCAACCAACTGCTTCTTCAAGCATGCAACCAATAGGATTAAGTATCCAACCAACAAGTAGTGTTGCATCACAACAAAACATGTTGAATCTTACTCCTCAAAATGTGATGGGTAGTATTATAAAATAGCAGGCACAATCAAGTATCCCAATGCAACATAAGTCAAACACATTGCCACCTCAATAAGGGGCAACCAATGTTCCACCTCTCTAGGTAGAAAAAAACATACCTCTTCTCTCAAAGGCCAATATACTAATCCAAAATCAAATGATGTCTAATCAATAATGTATTCATATTGGTTAGTAACAGGTACCAAATATCTAACATGTGTCCACTTCTCCATAGGTATTCGCATAACAAAGAGGTTTCAATGTTCCTCAAGTACCTTCTAGGAAGCAATTACCTTTTGTGTAGAATGTACCACAAGTTTAGAGATATGGTCTTGGATCACAAGTTTCCACTCAACAACAAAGTTTGAATAGTTGACATCAAGTCCCTATTCAACCACAATAGGCATAGTATGGTAATATCCCTCCATCCCAACCTCAATATCCACAAAATCAATCATACATATCCAACCCCAACCAAAAGGTCACACCGCCATAGGTATAATTTCAATAATTGCACCCTAATATGTGTATGTGTATTCCTAGACCATTCCCTAGTGAATCCAACCTACCCCAAGAAATCCCTCCATCATATCCCAGTCTAAGTCATCCACTTGTGAATGCCCAACCATCAACCCAATCTAATATTCCAACAAGTTTCCTTGAGCAAGAATTACAACAAATAAAGGATGCAATTTCCACCATCCAAGTTGGGAAACAGGTTAAAAAGTTCAAATTGGATGATGTGTGTTCATATCCTTTTAACATAGAGTACTTATAAATTTCATTCCCTCCAGGATACGAGCCACCTAATTTTGAAAATACAAGGGGAAAGGTGATCCCAAAACATATTTGACAGAGTTATTTATTATATGTCAGCCAGTGGCATATAGTGACATCTATTTATTGTTTTTATTTTTAAGGAGTTTAGCTAGACATGGCTTGGAATGGTTTTTGAAACTACCAAAGAACTTAGTTTTTAATTTCAACAATCTAGCAGACATGTTTGTTCAACACTTCTCATACAATATCGAGCATGAGATTTCACTAGTTGACTTAACACAAGAAAAGTAAAAACTAGGTGAAAGCTTCATAAGTAATCTATAGTGATGGAGAGCCCTTGCAAGTCAATTTACCCATAGTCTATGAGACAATAAATTAGTAGTTGTGTTTCCAAAAATTTACAAAGTGAAATATCCTACTATCTGGAGTTGCAATGTGCACATGCATTCAAAGATATCATTGACAAAGGTTTAGTGATTGAAAGAGCCCTTACTAACAAATGGATAATAAACTAAACTCAACCAATCAAAATAATGGCCAAAACTAAAATCAAACCAATAATCAACATCAACATCTAGTCCAAATACAAGCGTCATAATTGGCACAAGTCTATAATAATGATAGGTCAAAATAATTTAACTATAATAAGAATGTTGTCAAGTATGGAGTAATAGAGTCATGCCATGTCCAACTAGTGTGAACACCATATGCTCAGCCAGTGCTAACTTTCCATCTTAATCCTACCTAACAACTTCTTCAACAACGACAACATGTACAAAAAACACAACTTAGGCTAGCACAACAAATGCAACAACCATAGAATATTTTGACTTTGTAAAACCCACCTCTTCCAAGGATAAACCCACCTACTCATTGTGCTTTTACCAAACTTAGAGAACCTATCGAACTAGTCTTTTGAAATCCTATAGCAACTAATGTAATCAGATACCCTATTCCAAAAGAGAAATATCATGAGGGTACAAACATGCTAGACTGGTACAAGCCAAAATAATTTTATGAGTTTCATAGGGTTAAAGGCCATAATTTGCAAAGCTATGTGTAAATTAGACATGTCATTCAAAATATGTTGGATAATGGTGAGATCACATTAGATAATAAAGCTTCTACATCCAATCAAAACCCATTTCCTCAACATAACAATTAGCCTGTGCAACAACAACAATAAAGGTCAAATCAATAAAATCAATAAATTAAAAATAATGGATATAACCAAGGCCATAATAGTGGACACAACCAACAAACCTACCATGCCATTACACATGACTATATCTCAGTTGTAGGTCATATCTTGGGAGGTAGTGTTAACACCATTTCTATCAATCATATACCAAATTTTAACCAGGCAAGATCATTGATAGTAATACCAAACCAATCCAATCATATTAGTAACCCTTTTTTGACCTGGGATCACACACAGGTGAACCATCAAGTAGGGATTCCAATTTTAGGAACTTATATTGATAACTCATCATTCACCCATAACCACACTCAAGTGCATCAATGATTGAGACTTATCTTATCTTCCCCCCTCCACCATCATTGAATAACAACAATAGTCCTATATCTAATCCTGATTATGCAATCATAACTCAATGGTCTAAAATTACCATACCATGCCCACAACCACCTACCACTTCACCTCTCTTCCAACCCACTATTTGGCCTCAAAATAAGCCATTAACATTGTTCAAGAAAAAATATTTGATATAGTGGAATAATTACAAAATATGCCAGCACAAATCTCTATTTTAGATTTTTTGTGTACATAGACAATCCACAAGAAAATATTGAATGAATACCTTAGCCAATGTACTATTTTGAATGACATATCCCCTTACCAATTTCAAGATCTAGTTGGACACCTAGATCCAACCCAACAAGTCACATTTAACCAAAGTGATATGTCACCTCTTGGCCCACTGCATAAAAATCCATTATACATTGAAGTATATATAATGTGGCACAAATTGAAATGTGTCCTTATAGAAAATAGATCAGGTCTGAACATAGTTTCTCTCAAGCTTATTAGGCTTCTTGGATACACAGCAACAAATATTTAATCAGAAATGATCACCATCAAAACATACTACAATCAATAGCATGAATCACAAGGCACCATTAGCTTTCTAGTTATCATTGGGCCCTTGACTCATGATACCCTTTTTCATGTGTTAGATCTTGATTTGTCATACAATATGCTTCTAGGTAGGACTTGATTATATGAGATTCATGTAGTCCCATCGATATGAGCATTGTAAACATATAGAGGCCGATTTCCAAAGTTACAACTACTATTTCAAAATGAATCCATCTAATAAGTAGGATAAGTGGAAGGCAATACTCCTTAAATTTCCAAAGGACAATTGTATTAATCCTAATACCCTTGATTCTCTTAGTCACATACCACCTCCTAAAGTATCCAATCATTTTACCATCTTGGCTAATGGCCCAAGAGAGTACTTGACTCATGATACCTTTCATATCACAAAGATTCCTCAGAACCCAAAAGCCTTTAGAAGACCTAAGGCTATGCCATGCATGCACTAGAAAAGAAAGGGCAAAGACCATGTTCATAATCTAGGACCAATCATTTTCATACCAAATTTTGGCCTAGAATAAGACCCTCTCGAAGGAGACAAGTCATCATTGTATAATAAAAATTTAGTCAATTATTACAAGAACCCCAAATATCCCATTCCCAATCACATCATGGAAAATTAAGATTATGAAGGAAGGGACCCTGAGCCAAATCTACAAGGAACGTTGGAACATATTTCTATGACCAAGTATGAAGGACCCTATAGACTTGGATTTAAACTACTTGGGGGTGACACCATATACATTAATCTTGTTCCATCGCCATCGACTAGTGATGAGGATGCCAAAAGTGAAGTAGAGTTTGATCATAACTTATTTGATGACTTAGCCTAGACCAACCTATTTGATAATCACACCATTTTCACCCTTTACCCAATCATTCACAACAATCCCCTACCATTAAATTATCCCCAACTAATAGACTGGGACAAACAAGAGGCACACATACTAATTGATGAGTTTCAAAATGATGAAGCATTCTATGATTTTCTAGGCCTCAGGGACAATGTTTCGTTGGGAGATCATAAATCAGGATTCTTAATCAAATTAGATCCTAAAGCCTATTTTGGAGGAAAAACTAAACACCCTTAGCCAAAAGCAAATAAATAAAACATTGAGGTCTCAAAGTGAAAACCTCTTTAAGGTGCTTTTTGACCAAGAAAATAGTTAATATAAAGGCCAAACTAGTGGTTAAAACCTATTTCAGGTGCCACTGAATGGGGATGTTCAACCTTCTTCATGTATAGACCAAGAAACCACCAATGATGAACTTATCTATGGGTTTGAATTTAATATTTAAGAGCATCAAGATTTTGAGAAAATCATGCAAGAAACTAACAATGATGAAGTTCACTATGGATTTGAGTTCAACCTTGAAGAGCAACAAGATTTTGATATAATCATTCAAGAGGATGATAATAATAAACATGATAATGGGTCTAAATTCAATCTTGAAAGGCAAAAATCCTTTGATCAACTCATACAAGAATTTTTTACTATCTTTGTCACATGGCCTGATCTCCCATTAGGAGATTCTGATTCATCATGTCTTGGAGATCTTGTCGAAGAACCAATCCTAACAGAGGAATCTAATATTTCCAATCAGTTCAAATCATTACCAACTATCCTTGATGATAGTTTGACTCTTCTAGTCAAAGATACAATAAAGGTTAACATTGGGTCCCTAGATGACACAAAATGGATGAAATTGGGCACATCCCTTACTAAGAAGGAGTGTGAAGTCCTTAAAACCCTTTTGAGGGAATTTGTAGATATATTTACATGGGCAGAATTTGACATACTAGGTTTGGAACCTACCTTGGTTCTGCACCATCTTGCGGTCAATTTTGATGCCAAACCAGTAAAATAAAAGCTATGTAATATGCATCTTCACATTGATGTATTAGTGAAGAAAGAATTGGAGAAACTCTTAAAAGCAAGATGTATTAGACTAATTAACTAATATGAATGGATTTATAATGTAGTAACTATTTTTAAGCATAAAATATACTAATTTACCCCCCCCCCCAACTCTCAGTATATTTTATGCTTAACAATTGGTATCAGAGCAGGTTCCTTTTGAAAAAGCTATACAACTTGAAGGTAGATCGGGAAAGCATGATGGCTAGATCACATGAAGGATTTGTTAAAAATATGGCACCTTTGTTTGATGGGATGAATTATGTTTTTTGAAGCATAAGGATGAACATTTATTTGATGGCCCTTGGATTCAATATATGGGAAGTAGTGGTGGAGGAATATGAAGAGCCACAGACACTTGTAACTACTCTGGCAGAAAAGAAGGCAAGTGAAAATAATGATAAAGCTTTAAATGTCATTTTATGTAGTTTATGTGAATCAAAATTTATTAAAGTTGTGCAATGTAAATCTGCTTATGAAACTTGGGTAAAACTTGAGAATATTTACAAATGTGATGGAAAGGTTTAACAAGCTAAGCTTCAGACTTTCAGAAGATAGTTTGAGAGTTTGAAAATAGAAGAAGAAGAAAATATAACAAGTTATCTTTTGTAGGTTTATCAAATAGTTAATCAGATTCAAGGTCTTGGAGAAAATTTAGAAGAATCAACTGTGGTTCAAATTTTTTTGAGATCTCTACCATTGAGATATGATGCAAAAGTTTCGGTAATTGAAGAGATGAAGAATTTAGCCAAACTAAAGATGGATGAGCTTCATGGTATTCTTATGGCATATGAGATGTGGACTGAATAAGATAAACCCTCAAAGAGATAAGCTACTTTCAAGACATGAAAGAACGAGAAGGCTAAGATTCAAGAATCAAGTGATATTTCTAATGAAGATGAAGATGACAACACAACTCTATACATTTGCAAGCCGAAAAAGGGCATAGGTAAATATCAAGGAAAATTACATTTTAAATGTTTCAATTATGGAAAGATTAGACATTTTTTAGCTAAATTCTCAAATAAGGGTAATGATGACAATGAAGAAGGAAGTCTACATACAAGAAGAATTTCAAAGGTAAATTCAAGAAGGGATTCAAAAAGAAGATTGTGTATTCTAAAGATCCTAGCTCAATCGAAGGTAGTGGAGTTAGTGATTCAGAAAAAAAAGAGATTCTATTCATGGCCATACATGAAAATGCCTCTGCAAGCAAAAGTATAGATGATAAAAAATAAGAACAGGATGAATCCAAAGTGAATCTAGAAAGAGAACTCATTTGTGCCTTAGAAGAGTTAAAAGTTATTGAAAAGAATAATCGAAGATTAAAGCTTCAGATGAAAAAAAATGAAAGAGACTCAAAGAAAATAATTGAAGATCTACAAGCACATTTTGGATAAGACAAGAAGAATGAAAATCTAACATCATAGTTAAAAATAGTAAGTGAATAATGTGAAAGGTATGTTATTGAAATTGCTTCTTTAAAACCAGATCTTGAGAAAACAAATAAAGAAATCAATGATAGAGCAACCAATGATTCAAAATTTGAGAATAACACTAATATGTTGAATAAGATATTAGAAAATCAAAGATCAGTGTTAGATAAGATAGATATTGAATTTGAAAAAAATAAAGAGGTCACTACTTTCATAGACAAGAAAAAAGGAAAAAGCTTTGCTAAAGCTCTTACAAAAGAAGAAATAGAAAGGGAAGAAGTTAAGAATACAGAGGACATCCCAAACAAAGAATGCTGGAGGGAATAGAGCTAAAAAAGGCAATCAGGTCAGAGATACACAAATAGGTCTTATTTTATGGTTACTATTTTTATTGTAATGGATATGGTCATAAGAAAATATAATATCGAAAAAGGGCTAACAATTTCAGAAATAAAGAGAAGGAAATTCATATAGAGTCAAGTAGAAGCCACAACTCTTTTACTCCTCTATCAGGTTTTAATGAAGAGGCCATAATATGTTACAAGTACAACAATTCAAACACATATATCAGTACTATAGAAGTATGTTTGAGTCAGTCAAGAAGGACCAGAGATTCAAGGCTCCATTCATCAAGAAGAAAGTTCAGACAAGTTCATGGCAAAAGAAATAATCTGAAAAATCTATGTTGGTGTAGATAGCTTTGCATGTAAGAAATAAAGAAAATCCATGGTTCATTGACAGTAGATGTTCAAGGCACATGATAGGAGATAAGATCAAGTTCATAATATTGAAGAAGATTAATGGTGGCATAGTAAAATTTAGAGACAATACTACTACCAGAATTGCTAGAAAAGGTACACTAAATTTGGATAATAGTAGAACTAATATTGAAAATATTTCATATGTATAAGGTTTTCAGCATAATCTTTTGAGTGTAATTCAAAATTTTGATCAGTGGCACATACTAAAGTTTTATGTAGAAGGTTATGAAATTAGAAGAAAAGATTTAGATGTGTTGGTTGTAGATGCTCAGAGAAAAGCCAATAATTTGTATATGCTATCAGACACCAAAGGTCAAAGATGTTGTTAGAGTCAGATTGAAAAAAATTAGCTATGGAATAAGAGAATGGGGAACATAAATTTTGATAATCTTTTCAATATCAACAAGAAGCAAGCAGTCAGAAATCTTCCAAAGATTACAAATCCATCTTACACGCTTTGTGAACCTTGTTAGCATGGGAAGCAAGGTAGAAGGTGATTCAAAATAAAAGAGTACTCGACCACTCAGATGCTAGAGCTTGTTCACACTGATTTGTATGGACCAATGAGAAATCAAAGTACTCAAGGTGAGAAATATTTCATGTTGATTATTGATGATTTTTCACATATGACTTGGGTAATGTTTTTAAAGAAAAAATTATAAGCTTTCAAACATTTTAAAGCATTCAAAGCATTAGTTAAGAATGAAATTAATTTGAAGATTAAGTGTCTAAGATCAGATCAAAGAGGAGAATTCATGTCAGATCAATTTATTGAGTTTTGTGAAGACCATGGAATAAAGAGACATTATTCAGTAGTTAGAACTCCATAACAAAATGGAGTAGTTGAACGAAAAAATAGAATAGTTCAGGAGATGGTGAGGAGAATTCTAAATGAATCCAAGATAGTAGATAAATATTGGAGAGAGGTAGTTGCTACAATAGTGCATATTTAGAATAGAGCATTATTAAGAGTCAATAGTGACAAGAATCCTTATTAGCTATGGAAAGACAAACCAACAATAGTTGATTATTTGAAAGTTTTTGGCAATAGATGCTTCATAAAGAGAACTAATGAAAAACTTAGTAAGCTTGAATCTAGAGAAAATGAAGGTATATTTCTTGGTTATTCTTATAAAAGTAAAGATTATAAATATTATAACAAAAGAACCAAGAAAATTGTTGAAAGTGCAAGTGTCAGGATAGAAGAAGATGGAACACAAAGAATCAGTGACCTAGTAGACATTCTTGAAATCATTGAAGAGGAAGATTTTAAAGAATTAGATGAAGATGAGAAGGAGAAAAAAGACACCAAAAATCCATCCAAAAATGTTCAAATTAATCATAATTAAAGTGACATTATTAGGGATATAAATGAAGGAACTCGCACCAGAAGAAAGATGGTAAGTGAATTTGAGCAAGTTAATTTCTTTTTATTATCCAAAATTTAGCCTAAAACTTTTTCATAAACTAGACATGATAAGCATTGGGTTAAGGCTATGGATGAAGAATTAAATTAGATAGAAAAGAATGATACTTGGGATTTAGTGCCTAGACCAAAAGATCACATTGTGATAGGAATAAAATAGGTTTATAGAAATGAGTTGAATGAAAATGGAGAAGTGACTAGAAATAAAGCAAGATTAGTATGTAAAGGATATGCTCAGATTGATGGAATAGATTTTGAAAAAACTTTTGCACCATTGGCAAGGTTAGAGGCTATTAGAATGTTTCTTGCATATGTAATGTTTAAAAATTTCAAAGTGTTTTAGATGGATGTCAAATCTGCCTTATTGAATGGGAATCTAGAAGAAGAGGTCTACATTAAGCAGCCTAAGGGATTTATTCTCTCAAATATTAGTATTTATGTATGTAGATTGAAGAAAGCATTATATGAATTGAAACAAGCTCACAGAGCTTAGTATGCAAGACTTGATAACTACCTACATGATCAAGGTTTCAAGAGAGGATTTGCTAATAGTAATCTCTACATCAAAATAGAAGGTGAGCATCAATTGATTGTTGTGGTATATGTTGATGATATCATTTTTGGAGGAAATATTGAAAAGATGACAAAAGAATTTTTTGATAATATGCAAAGAGAATTTGAGATGTCTATGCTTGGAGAATTGTCATTTTTCTTAGGATTTTAAATATTTCAGTCAGATAAAGGAATTTTCATATCTCAAAGTAATTATGCCAAAGAAATGTTGAAGAAATTTGGTTTTGAAGATTGTGCACCAGTTGACATACCAATGTGTATAGGAAATAAGGTGAGTAAGGATGAAGATTCACCTATTATAAATCAATATTTATATAGATCTATAATTGGTAGTCTTTTATATTTAACAACATCAAGGCCAGACATCATGCATTTAGTAAGTATAGTTGTAAGATATCAATCAGCTCCAAAAGATAGTCATGTTCAATTAGTGAAGAGAATATTCAGATATATTAAGGGGACATTTGATTATAGATTATGGTATCCCACAGGCAATGATTTCACTTTGGTTGCTTATACAGATTTAGATTGGGTAGGGTGTTTGGATGATAGAAAGAGCACAAGTGGAGGAGCTTTCTTCCTTAGTGATAGCTTAGTATCATGGCTAAGCAAGAAGTAGAATTTAGTATCACTTTCTATAGTTGAAGTATAGTATATTGTAATGGTATTGTGTTATACTCAAGTGCTTTGGATGAAGTAAACTTTGGAAGATATCAAGGTAAAGTATGATGAACCTATTTTTATTTTTTGTGATAACACAAGTACTATTAATATTTTGAAGAATCTAGTGATGCATTCAAGAACAAAACATATTCTCATTAGATATCACTTCTTGAGAGAGTAGGTTGCAGATCAATAGGTTAAGATGGAGTATATCATTACTATAGAGCAGATTGCAGATATTTTCACAAAGACACTACCAAAAGACACATTTGAGTATCTATAAGAGAAGTTGGTAGTAATTTATTTTACTTCTTACCATTGAGGTTTAGTATCAGTTGAGGGGGAGCTAGGTGTTAGCTCTAGGTAGACCCTTTGCCATTGATGTAAAAGGGGTAGAATAATAGGTACAAGTGCAAAAATAGGTACAAAAAATAGGTATAGGTTGCTACAATAAGAGGAAATTATTGTATGTTTTTTAGATGGTAGTATGTGTAGGTTATAGGATGTGGTAGTTTCAGTTTAAGGTTGCCATTAATGACAAAGGGGAAGATTATTAGAAATATTGTGATTGATGTCAAAGGTCTAGCTTTATTGATGATAAAGGCCCCATTTCATTTAATAGTGTTCTTAATATTCATATATTGGCTAATGTGTGTTAATATTTATTTAATATTAATGAATATATTTTTGGTTGCATATAAGTCAAAAGAGGGCCCATGGAGAATTCAAAGAGTCACAGGGTAAAAGAAAGAGTCATCTTGAGGAATTCCAAGAGTCACCATGTGAAGACAAAAGAAGTATGGCACATTTTTCCATGAAGAGAAACTTTGAGGAATACAAAAAGTCACCAAGATAAAGACAAAAGAGGAAATGATGCTTTTTCTTATGAAGGGTCACCATATGACTTTTCAAATGCAAGGATACAAAGGGTCATGAAAGTTTTGTGCCATTATCTATGAGGATTGAAGGGTCACAAAGGCTGAATGCCAAAGGTCATTTGGAAAGCTATAAATAAAGGCTTGAGAATCCATTTGAAATATTCAAGAGAGTGCATGGATTGTATTTGTTTTCAAAGAGAGAAAAGTAGGAGATATTGTAGAGTTATATTATTTGTTGAGTAAGCAACATTGAGAAATAGTTGTGTTTTATACACAAGAGGGGTTGGTTTTTGTGTGGGTTGGTGCTCAAAAGTCTTTGAAAGGGTTTGGTGCTCTTGTGGGTTAGCACTCATAAATAATTGCTCTATTGGTGCTCGACAAAAGGGGTTGGTGCTTCTGAAAGTTGGTGCTTGTGAACTTTATATTTGAGTTGGTGCTCATTCATATACTTGATATTGTTCTCTATGGTTTTTCCCACTTTGGGTTTCCATGTAAAAATATGCTCTCTCTCTCTCTCTCTCTCTCTCTCTCTCTCTGGTGAAAATTATTGTTTCAATTTTATTGCATATATTGAATGTGTGTTTAAGTGGTTAAAGAAAAGAAATGAGATTAAGTAAAAATAGATATTTTTATCTATTTTTACTTAATCTGATTTCTTTTCTTTAACCAATTAATCACACATTCAAGATATGCAATAAAACTGAAACAATAATTTGCACCACATGAGAGAGAGAGAGAGAGACCAAATTTTTACATAGAAACTCAAAGTGGGAAAAACTGTCAGGGGATCTAAAGCTCTACCAATTAGAGCATAATTGATTACTTTCTTATATACAATTAAACACGGAATTATACCAGAATGATAAAGTAGCTAGAAACTTGAGACAGCAAAGAATTAGAGAGACAATACACACTCTTGTATTAAATACTACTAGAAGAAAATACAATAAAGAAGATGCCATTTCTTCCTCCACCTCAAAGGCTTGCCACACCTCAAGACCTTCTTCCCTCTCTCTCTTGCTCAACACAACAACTCTAAAGCCTGAGTTGCTATCCCTCCTTGAATGCTTCAGCTGATCTCCTTGACCTTGCTAGCTTCAATGCTTTTACTTGCCTTCTTGCTTATTACAATACATGCCTTATGGGTCTTTAAATAGGATCCCATGCTTACAAAAATAGAACTCTAGTTACAATAATTAGACACGCAGCTTGTGACTATAATTAGTCGCTTGACATGCAAACACTCGCTTCACTTAACTGACTGTTCGTCAACAATAGTTTCAAAAATACACAGGCGACCGACGCGAGTCCCTGCTGGTCTGGTGCTGCCGACGTCGGCTGACTCCCTGCCATCACCGGTCTCCTTCTCCACTGCATCTGACCGACGTCTGTCATACTGCCGATGCCAGTGGCTCTGGTTCTTCAGCATCCTTCCTTGTGTCTGCAAACAGTTGAAGCTTTTAGCTCCACACCTTAACAATCTCCCACTTGGAGATAAATAGCTGCAACTTGTACTTGTACCTGTACACCATCTATTTTGTTCCTTAGGCTCTGTATCCCTCTTCAACGTCACTCTTGAAGACCAACCACCACACAAACCTGTGATGAAATACATGTCTCTTATGCCACAAGAATTTTGCTGCTCCCAAATTCTCCATGACATACTTCTGAACCAACTCTACCCTTAGCTCAGAAAACTCCCTGTATATGAAACCCTGCAATAAGTAACACAATACAGTAACAGGATAATGTAGCTAATATTATCCAACCTGGTAAAGATAAAATACAATGGTCAAACCTCCATTGTTCTGCAGCCTAATCAAGACCATATACCATAGCCTTCTGTCTCATGTGTCCATCCACTCTCTTCTCTAAAACGGGAATCCATCCCTCTATCCAGTGCTTCCTTCCAGCTGACAACACTACCAACAAGTACCTGTTTGGTTCTCCAAGGACTCACACTCCTCATCTATGCCAAGCTCCCACTGTTTCTGGATTCTACCTGCATTGCTTCTTCCATCTTCCTAGTTCATGATTATCAGTAAGCAATATAAAGAAGGTGAACAATGAATATGAGGTTCACATACCTCTCCTGACCTCCACATGGGTGTTTGAGACTTATTGATTCACCCAACATCTGTTTCAGTGACCGATATAGGCCATCTCCCAGTCTGCTCCCGACCGATGTCGGTTTCCTGCACTGACCCTGACTACCGACATCGTTTCCTTGGCCGATGCCAGTGTCCCTCCTGTCGACATCGATCCTTGTGACCAACGTCAGACTTCTCCTGCCCGACCTACCGACCCTGCTGGTCTACACATGACCGATGTCGGTATCTGGATGACTGACGTCGGTGCCAAGCTGTCGACATCAGTGTCTGTGTGTTCCTGTAAGTGATGAAATTTTCATCTGTGAGCTCTTCTTGGATCATACCTCTATCCATGTTGCCCTGCTCAGATTTATTCAGCCCCTGTGACTGATCTCTGTCCTTCATCTCCTCCATAAACACCAAGGCTTCTTTGTTCCTATCAAAAGCATCAAATTTCCTCTTTCTGCAATGAACTGTATCTGTGCTTTCCAAATTTAAACACATACCTTTTGAATCAAGAACTTCCATTCCCTTCCTATTCATGTGACCAAGCCTATTAGGCCACATCTTCGAATCTACACCAGAAGTAGAATCAGTAATACAAGTAGACAGATAAAGAGTATCTACTTTCTTACCTCTTGCTAGAACAAGTGCTCCCTTGGTAACCTTCCAAGAATCCGCTGTGAGGGTTATTGTGCATCCCTCATCTCCCAACCTTCCTATAGAAATCAGACTCTACTTCAGAATTGGAACATGCATGACCTCTTTCAACACCCATGTGTTGTCAATCTGCAATCTCAGTTGCACTTTCCCTTTGCCAACTATCTGACAAGGCGTACCATCCCCTAAATAGAGAACTCCAAAATCTCCCTGTTCATACTCATGGAACAAATCTCTGTTTGGGGATGCATGAAAAGATGAACCAAAATTTAAAATCCATGATCCTACATGACTATCCGAAGAGAGTATGAGAGCATCCTGCATCACAATATTTGCATCCTTTGCTTCTTCCATACCTGCATGTTGATTCTCTTTATCTCTCAACCAACACTCCTTATTCGTATGTCCTTTCTTTCCACAAAACCAGCAGGTAATACCTTTGGACTCGAATCTCCTTCCCGACCTTGATTTTCCTTGCTCAACCTTTTCCCTTTGCCTTCCCCTGCTTTTTGCACTTAGAGCATTCCCTGATGATTCACCTGTGCTTCTCCTACATATTTTTTCATTCAAGATCACACTCACAACATCATCAACTTTTAAGATTTTAGAAGCAGATGCAGAATTACTTACTGCCATAACCAAGCCGTCCCAACTTTCAGGCAAAGAACATAAAATCAAGAGAGCCTTTACCTCATCATCAAAAAAAATATTGACTGAAGCTAGTTGGTTTACCAAACCATGGAAATCACTGAGATGAGTATGTACCGATCCACCTTCCTGCATTTGCAAAGTAAATAGCTGCTTCATAAGATATACCTTATTAGAAGCCGAGGGCTTTTCGTATAAATTCGCCAAGGACTTTATCAACTCTTCCGTTGTCTTGCACTGTGATAAGCTGGAAATCACAGATGATGCAAGGCTCAACGTTATGGAACCTAGAGCCTTTCGATCAAGAACGTTCCATTCTTCATCCTTCATATCTGTGGGCTTGCATGCAACCCCACCCAACGGTAAGTACAAATCCTTCTGATACAGATAGTCCTCAATCTGCATCCTCCAATATTGATAATTCTTGTCGTTAAACTTCTCCATTCGTAGCTTACTTTCTTCTGCCATTGCTGAACTCCCACTCAATCAGAAAACTCTGTGAATGACCTGTAATCAAAAAACAATACCCTGCTTCCTGCAAACCGTAGCTCTGATACCACTTGTCAGGGGATTTGAAGCTCTACCAATTAGAGCACAATTGATTACTTTCTTATATGCAATTAAACACGGAATTATACCAGAATGATAAAGTAGCTAGAAACTTGAGACAACAAAGAATTAGAGAGACAATACACACTCTTGTATTAAATACTACTAGAAGAAAATACAATAAGGAAGATGCCACTTCTTCCTCCACCTCAAAGGCTTGCCACACCTCAAGACCTTCTTCCCTCTCTCTCTTGCTCAACACAACAACTCTAAAGCCTGAGTTGCTATCCCTCCTTGAATGCTTCAGCTGATCTCCTTGACCTTGCTAGCTTCAACGCTTTTACTTGCCTTCTTGCTTATTACAATACATGCCTTATGGGTCTTTAAATAGGATCCCATGCTTACAAAAATAGAACTCTAGTTACAATAATTAGACACGCAGCTCGTGACTATAATTAGTCGCTTGACATGCAAACACTCGCTTCACTTAACTGACTGTTCATCAACAGCAGTTTTGAAAATACACAGGTGACCGACGCCGGTCCCTGCTGGTTTAGTGCTGCCGACGTCAGCCGACTCCCTGCCGTCGCTGGTCTCCTTCTCCACTACATCTGACCGACGTCGGTCATACTGCTGACGCCGATGGCTCTGGTTCTTCAGCATCCTTCCTTGTGTCTGCAAATAGTTGAAGCTTTTAGCTCCACACCTTAACAAAAACCATGGAAAACAATCTCAAGTATATGAATGAGCACCAACTCAAATACAAATTTTGCAAGCACCAACTTGCAAGAGCACCAACCCCTTTTGCCGAGCACCAACACAACAACTATTTGTGAGCACCAACCTACATGAGCACCAACCCACATGAGCACTAACCCCTCTTGTGTATAAAACACAACTATCTCTCAATGTTGCTTACTCAACAAATGATAGAACTCTACAATATCTCCTGCTTTTCTCTCTTCAAAAATAAATACAAACCATGCACTCTCTTGTATATTTCAAATGGATTCTCAAGCCTTTATTTATAGCTTTCCAAATGACCTTTGGCATTCACCCTTTGTGACCCTTCAATCCTCATGGAAAATGGCACCAAACTTGCATGACCCTTCGTATCCTTGCATTTGAAAAGTCATATAATGACCCTTCATAAGCAAAATCACCATTTCCTCTTTTGTCTTTATCTTGGTGACTTTTCATATTCCTCAAAGTGTCCCTTCATGGAAAAATGTGACATACCTACTTTGTCTTCACATGGTGACACTTGGAATTCCTCAAGATGACTCTTCATGAGAAAATGCATCCCATTCCTCTTTCATCTTTTACCCCATGACTCTTTGACTTCTCCATGGGCCCTATTTGACTTATATCCAACCAAAAATATATTAATTAATATTAAATAAATATTAACACACATTATCCAAGATATGAATATTACAAACACCACTAATGCAATGGGGCCTTTATCACCAATAAAGCTAAACCTTTGACATCAATGACAACATTTCCAACACCTATCAGCAAGAAACCAAAGGGAATCAAAATCTATACCAATTTCCATGACATTAATAAAGAATACCCTAAGGATTACTTTCCACTACTTGACATTGACATCATAGTTGAATCCATAGTGGGTATGAGACGCTTTCAAGAATGGATGGCTTCTCAAGTTACAATCAAATCAAAATAACACTAGAAGATTAGCACAAAAAAATGTTCACCACTTAGTGAGGAACATTCTATTATCAGGTCATGTAATTTTGCCTTAAGAACATAAGGGACACTTATTAAAGAGATATTATAGTCATATTTCATGATATGATGCATTACACTAAGACTACATCGACAACATACTAGGCAAATCCAAAACTAGGGTCGATAATCCAACAACATCAAGGAGGATATTTGAGTGACTCTGAGAATACAAAGTTAGGATCAACCCCAAGAAGTATGTGTTTGGAGTTACATCAGGTAAATTATTGGGCTTCATCATGTCTCATAGGGGCATTGAAGTCGATCTAGATAAATTAAAATCCATAACAAAGATGCTACCAAAAACCAATCTGAAGCAGTTTGTAGGGAAAGATCTAGTCCATTCAATGCTTCATATCTCAATTGGTAGACAAATACCATCCATTTACACACTTACTAAATAAAGGTGTCACATTTCATTGGGATAATGACTATCAAAATGCTTTTCAATAGCTAAAGAACTATCTCACAAATCCCCCAGTTTTATTGCCTCTGACGTTAGGGAAACCATTCTTGTTATATCTTTTAGCTATTGATAATGCTATGGGGGCACTTATGGCTGAACATGATGATAAGGGAAATGATCATGCAGTGTACTATCTAATCCATGCACTAGTTATGTATGAGCACAATTATACACCTATCAAAAAAGCTTGTCTTGTTATGGTCTTCATAGCTTAGAAACCATGACACTACATATTGAACAATAAGACCATGGTTATTTCCAAAGTAGATCTACTTAAGTATCTACTATCGCAAATAGCTTTGCAAGGTCGTATGGTCAAATGGATCATGCTACTTAGTGAGTTTGAGATAAAGTATGTAAACTAGAAAGCAATCAAAGGGCATGTTCTCATAGATTAGCTTGATAAAGCGCCTCTTAAAGATATAGAACCATTAACATTCCAATTACCTAATGAATCCATCATGACCATCATTGAAACACCTATGAAAGAGCAGCCTTAAAAGCTGTATTTTCATGGATCATTCACTACACATGGCTTGAGAGAAGGCCTTTTATTCATAACACCTCAGGGGGATCTAATCCACAATTCATTTAGAATCAGAATGAATTGTTTCTCACTCTTGGTAATCTATTGAATGTGAGTATCAGAATATTAATTTGGCTACCATTGGATCATTGATTTGTCATGTAAACACAGCTAGTGAGTATCAGTTTCTTGTAGAAAATCTAACAACACTAGCTCATGAATCTTCAACTATTACAATAATATGTGATATTGTTGGTCCCAGTACTAATTAATACTTAGACCTATATGCCTATTTTCATGAGCAAATTCTCCCACTAGAATTATCTTGGAATCAAACCCAAGCTTTCATCTACAATGTGTAACGTTACACCCTACTTGGACCAACCCTATATCATCGTAGTTTTTATGGAACTCAACTTCGATATTTACCTTCGATAAAATCTATATTAGCATTATGGGAATTTCATGAAGGAGTATGTGGATCCCACACTAGCAGGGTAGTCCTATCCAAAAATTTCTTGCATACTGGTTATTATTGGCTAATAATGGATGTAGATGCAACTGCATATGTCAAGAAATGTGACAAGTGTCAATGGCATGCTAATTTGATTCATGTGTCTACCAAGATCATAAAACTAATGCTTACACCATGACCATTTTCTACTGGGGCCTTGACCTCATTGGGAAGATAAACCCCACCTCATCAAATGGCCATAAACACATTCTCACCACCACTAATATTTCACTAAGTGAGTCGAAGCTATACCCCTCACTTACATGATTAGAAATCAAATTTCCAAATTCATCTTTAACCATCTCATCTGTTACTACGATATCACTTCTGACATTATATATGATAATGGAGGATCATTTAAAAATAAGGATGTCAAAAAGCTATGTGTTGAATACAAGATCACACAACACTTTTCAATGACATATTAACCTCAAGGTAATGGCTAGGTTGAAGCATCAAACAAAACCATTGTCAAAATTCTCAAAAAGATTGTCAATGATTTCAGTCATGATTGGCACCTTTAGATATTTTGTGCCCTTTTGGCATACCATACCAATCATTGCACACCTATAGGAGCCACTTCATACTAATTTATGGCACTGAAGACATACTTCCCATTGAGGTCGAGTTACCTTCATTATGCATATCTTTCAAGCATGTTCTTGATGATAATGACTATTGAGTAATTCACCTACAAGAGCTAGATTTACTTGATGAGAAGCACATGGATGGTTTGAACAATCTGTAAGCCTATCAGAATTGACTTTGGGGTGAATACAATTGACGTGTAAAACATAAAACATTTGAACTAGGTGATCATATCCTAAAAGAGAACCAAAAAAATACCATGGCTGGCATAAAGGAAAGTTCAAACCCAACTAGGGGGTCCTTTCATCATCATTGTAGATTATGGCATTGGAGCATACAGGCTTGTCACACCAGATGGAATTGAAATTGATGAGTTGATGAACATTATTCACCTCAAGTGATACTA
The DNA here is from genome assembly GCA_037957365.1 of Torreya grandis. Lineage (NCBI taxonomy): Eukaryota > Viridiplantae > Streptophyta > Pinopsida > Cupressales > Taxaceae > Torreya > Torreya grandis. Next base: position 3,555,765 of record JARHVA010001208.1, read on the forward strand.
TGCTTGAGTAACTTGATGTATTATCTATAAGGACCATTTCAAGTTGTACCATATTATCAATATCATTCTTTTTACCATTATCAAACTATCTATTCTACCATCCTCTCATTTTGACATTCTAACTAGACCATCCAACCATTCCATTCTTATTCAACCAAACATGTTTTGAATCCTATCATCCTAGCCTATTTGACCTTGGTTTGTCCATTGGTTTCACATTTTTAGCATATAGAATCAAATTAGTTTCAAGTGTTATTTCAAAAATTTCAAATAAAGGTAATATTTTAGAGCAGTATGACATAATTTTTGGTAGTTGCATCCTTCATTTCTTATTCCCTTCTTATCAAATTTGTTTATGTGAGCTTGACTATATTGTTTGCTAGGGCAAATCAATGCTCACCGATCTTGATACTAATTATATCGATTGCTAGGGAAAATTGGTATCATTGATCTATCAGTTGTATCCTAGTTATAATTTCCTATGGGCAAACTAGGGGCAATAATTATTTATTATGCCTTGACATATCACCTAGCCATTCATGTGCCATACTATGCCATCATACCAACTATGCCTATTTTGTTTGAATTGGATGTTATACTAGTTAAATTTCTCCATTGTGAGGTAAACTAGTATGAACTAAAGATATTTTAGGACTATAAAGGTGCATTTGATTTACGTTGAGGTCAGTTTCGTCCCCTTTCAGCCACGTTCTCACCATTTTACGAGCATCATTTCAAGTTATAATGCTCTCATTGTTTTGTGAGCTTGGACCATTTTAGTGTCTCATCATTCTTGATTGAGTTGAGATGCTTCAAAAATTCCAAAAATATTTGAAAATTGTTTAGAAAAACCAAAAAAACATTAACCACTTCTTTGCCTTAACAATTCTAGGAACCCTCACTAAGTCACAAATGAATCACTTATTCCTTAGTTTCCCCATCCTTTTTGGCCTTTTATCCTATGTTATCACCATTTAATGTGTTTATCCCCTTTCTTCTATCACATTCATCATGTTTTCATCTTATAATTATTTTTTTCCCATTTCTTGGGAGAACTACATTTGGCTTAAAGTTTTGTTGGATCATCATATCTATGAAACTATGTAGATAGTGTCCACTTGCCTAGCTCATATGAAGATAGCTCAACCACCCCTTCCTTTTCTTCCATTCCCCCATGTTGTTTATTTGTTTTGTTGTCATTGAGTTTTTAGGGGCAATGTTCATCATGTTGTTTATATTAAATAGGAACTAACACCTGATTGTTTTTTTGTTTGTCTTGTTTGTTTCTTTGTTTGTCTATTTTATTTGTATATTTTGTTTGTTTATTTGTTTATGTGTTTGTTTGTTTACTTTCAACATTGTGGCCTTGATTTAGTCTATGTGTGTTCATTGGGTGATTCCTTGCAAATTTTTCTTGAATCTATCCATATTTAAACGTCTACATTATCATCATGGTTTTTATCATTGGTGCAATTGTTTTCCATTATCGGATATCAGGAGTCAGTCCTTATGCATATTTTGGCCAAGCCTCCATGGTATTATATCATGAGGCCTACCATAAAATACTACAACAAAAATCAGATTTGAGAGGTCTACAACATCAATGTAGCATCACCATCTCCTTGGCACAAACATCAACATAAATCCCATTCCAATCCTAATCATATCCCAAATAGAGTAATCAAGTAATGAAATAATTTCAACCTTTGTTAGTTCAGACAAGCACCTCCCTACTAGCAAGTTGTCCTAGTTCATCTTTACCCTCTATATCAAGTTACCAATCATCAACCATCAATCATGTTTTTCATAATCATGGTATACTGCATCAACATTGTACACTATCCCACATGAATTCTCAATGATTATATCACCTACTGGGGTAAATCATTATGTTATCATACCATGTTGCCACTTCAGGGTACAATGTTTGTAACTGCCTTTAAGCAAACCATTGTACACCATCCTACTTGTATTTCTTAGTAATTTTGTTCAACTTTGGGAGAATCATTATTTCATCACCCCATCGTATTCATTTTTTTGGTCCCCTCATTTCACTTCTTTCTTTTGAGGGACCGTTTGCTAACCCACTCACCAACCACTCCCTCAAGGGGGAAGCTATAGTTCCATCATTACCATTGTAGTTGTAAGCATAAATAAATATTTTATTCTTTGAAAAGACGTTACTATGATTATAGCTTACAACATCTTCCCAAACAGGAGAAAACTATAGACACGTAAAACTTGCCACCAATGGCTTTGCATCAGACTATTAGACCAATTCTTACCAATCATCAAACATTTGACCTAAGAATTTATATTAATCTTGAATTTGGCTTCATAACCTTGCATTAAATCAATTTAGCCTATTAAATCAATTAAACAAGGCAAATACACACATTGAATCAATAAAAATCAAACAAATAACCAAATATCTAAAAAGAATTAATTAACTTGCACACCCTAATCAAAATCAATTAGCAATTCAAATCTTAATTGATTTCACCCATGAGCTAATGAATCAATTAAATCAATTACAAAAAAATAAATTCAAAAGCATCTTAGAACATCCTAAAATATACTCATTACCTTTGTGAGTTGTCACTTTCGAAAAATATCTAAAAGAATATCCTAGAAATATGGCAAACTCAACCAAGGTTAATAAACTCAACCATGGTCAGATTTAACCCATTCCAAGGGATTTGAAAGCCTATAAAAATGAGCCTAGAGCTTTTCATTTAGGGAGCTCAATCAAAGTAGATTTATAATGTAGGAATAGATTCATGAAGCTAAAAGCCTAGTCTTATAATGCCAAAATTGAGCCAAAACCATCAAGCCATTGAATCAATCAAGCTATCAAGCCATCAATCAAGCCAAACATTCAATAATGGTGCATAAAGGAGATGATGTTAGCCATATGCCATTGATGAATACTTCTTATGCATAAACTGAGCAAGCCAATCGAATTACCATTTGGAGCTATCAAGGATTTGGTAAGGAATTTTTGTTTTTATGTTTATATTTCTCATTTCTTTCATATTTTTTTGATTTCTCATTTGATTTATTCATTATGTTCTCCCCATGATCAGGCCTAAAGGATGTTAGATTGTTAGTGAGTTCATTTTTCATTATTTTTGAGACTAACTCTTTACTAACCTCCTCCTTTGAGTAAAAATCCTAGATCACAATAGTTAACTTTCACATTAGTGCATCACCCCAATTTTCAATTTTTATTTCCATTTCAAGCTTTAGCATTGCTCTTTCTACTCTTTTTCTAGTCAAGAAAGCACAAAATTAGAGAGTTTAAAGATAAGTAGGTGAGTGTACTAAAGGGAACCAAAACTTCATCTAGGGATTCTCTCTAATATAAGGTCCCACACATTGGAAAGTTTTCATTGTATCAACCGGAGTGATAACATGCACATATTCTTGCAAGGGTGCACTTTTGAGTGATAATAGGTAGGAATGGAAAAAGTGATATTATTAGGATCTCATTAGGATTATCATAATTGGGATGACCATATTGATAATATTTGGTCTCACTATAGTTATCATCATTGGGATATTCACCTTGGTAATAAATATCACCATAAGTGGGATCCTTATCCATTAAAAAGGTGTATCTTTAATGCACCATTAGGTGTTGCTTTCAATGGTGGTCATAGATAGAATAAAAAGAGTGATACGTGAAAAAGTAAAATGGGTTGAGACCCACTATAAATATTTTAAGAGGGGACATTATGAAGATAATTGAAAATATAATGTGGAAGAAGGTTGGCCATAATCTAATGGTACTGGGTAGGGTGATAGAGTTAACTATTGAATATGAATAATAGACTATATGACATTGACATATATATTTTGGTAACTGAGTCTAAAAATTATATCGTATAAATTTGGACAATATATTTTAATAATGGAGTTTGAAAAATATATTGTATCATGCTAGTTGATATAATTTGGTAAAAATGCAATGTTATTGATAGATTGATAAAATGAGTGTATCAGGATGGATGATGCAGTGGGATGATGAGGGATGAAGGAGTGATTAGGGATGATGAGAGAGAGAGAGAGAGGGTAAATGGAAAAGTGATTATGGATGATAAGGGAGAGATTAATGTTGACTAGGGATAGTGAGTGTTAATGAAGGAGTGATAGGGATAATGAGGAATGATGAGAGAATGATTAGGGGTTGTGAGAGATGAGTAGGAAGTGATCAAGAATGAGAGGGGGATGATGAAAAAGTGAAATTAATACAAAGTGTTTGTTTTATGTGTGTAGATCATCAATGTGACCTATGATACCCAAATCATACCACTTTGGATCAAGTTTAAAGTGAATGTAATGCAAACTTCAATTTTGACAAACCTAGGACTCCTAGAAATGCCAAAAAGCAATCCAGAAGGCACATAAACCTAAAAAATGAATATGTTTACAAAAAATGGACATCAAATAATAAATTTATGCCATAAAATTTCTAGGTTCAATAATTAGGCTCTAACAATGCCTAATTAGTGACCAAATCAGATTTTGAAAAATTATTGTCCACCTGTAAGGCATACATCTATGAGACCAACTCCATTAGATGCAGAGTGAACCTAATTTATTATATTTATTAAAATATATTTAAAGTATACAGAAATAAATGTCACTTGATATAAATTTAAACTTTTACTTAGAGTATTAAAATAATCTTCAATTCAAGATTGGTTTCATGTACATGTTTAGATGCTTTTCTGTGAAAAACAATAGGAATGTGATTGATTTATTACTTTTAAAATAATGAAATCATGTTATGTATTAATGTAATTGCATTGTCTCTAGGTAATTACCAAGCCATAATTTAAATAATATGATCACGTAATGTCAATAATGTGATCACATTATTGACATTACGTGATCAAGTTATGGGAAATGTCCATGAGATTACCCCTCAACTCCATGCACTTACCTTGTATAGTTATCTATTTTTGTTGTGGAAACAAGGAAAATATATTCCTTCTTTTAAAATATCTATTTTTTCATTAGAAGGTGGTCATGATAATTTCCTATATCCATATTTTAATCTAGAAGATGAATGTGATCGTGTTTCCCTATTTCAAACACATGGATCACACTGATTATCTTGCTTTGCATGGGAAAAGGTTTGCCAACAAAGATGTGTCTAGCTAGTAGTAATAAATTAATAGATAAAAATTGGTGAGTGGTCATTAAATCCATGTGATGGCACATGTGCCTTTCACCATGATGGAAAGTTTTCTTTCTTGATATAAATCTATTACATTTTATGTGATTAGAGTCTTTTGTGTTTGGATTTTTAATGCATATTTAAAGGTTAAGAGATTCATTTGATGTGTTATTAAGATGAAATAATGTTTTAATTAATAACATCTTGAAAATATTTGATTTGTATATGAATTCATCACATATGACATCAAGTTTGACAATTCATTATTATAGTTGAACATGCATACCATTAAAACATCTTGAAATAGTTTAATTTATTTAGGATCTCATCATCAATGAGAGCATGTTTGAATATTAACTTTGATAGCTCAACACAAGTGGGATCGAGACTCGACAATCAATCATTGTGAGCCAAGTTAAGATATAATTAGTGTCTTTGCATGAATGTGTTAATCATACTTTAATTGTATCATTTTCTTGTTGACAATGATGTATTTTTAAAAATCTATAAATCAATAGTTTTTTCATGTCATAAACTTATGCACATATCTAAAAGCTCATGATTTTTCTCTTTTCAAAGCCATTTTCTATGACTATAAGGTGATCAGGGTTGGCATCAAATGAAGCTAACATTTTAATTTGAATGACATAAAGAATTGGTTGTGTCTTCATTTTATTTTCTACAATGTTATGTTATTTAATGTCATGAAATATTTAACTTATTTAAATATAGCTTTGTGAATGATTTAGGAGTATTCTTTTAGTTTTTTTAAAGATAGGTTGTGGATTTGAAACATTATGTTGTTTTAATAGCTCAACACATAGAGAGTATAAATTAGACTTATTCTTATTCTTCTTATTGAGGTATTTTTTCTCCAACTATAATTTTTCTATCAATACTTCCATCCCAAGCTTCATGTTCTTTGAATTCAACATCTCTACTAATGATTACATTTGTGGTTTAATGGGATTGTACAACTTGTAAGCTTTAGAATACTCACTATAACCAATAAATATATAATTTTCACCTCTATCATGTAGCTTTCTTATGGCACATGTGCATATGCCCCACATCCAAAAACTCTTCGATGAGATACACTGTGTTTTCTTCCACTTCAAGCTTCCTATGAAATTTTATCCTTCAAGCTCTTTGTAGGTCATCTATTTAAAATATAAACTGAACATGCAACTGCTTCTACCCAATATTCATTAGACAAGTGATTGGCCTTCAACATGCTCCTGCCCATATCCATGATTGCTTCCTCTCTGCAACACCATTATGTTGTAGTGTGTATCTTATAGTAAAGTGCTTCTTAATTCTATGATATCTACAGAGATCTATAAACTCATTTGAAGTATATTACTCACATCTATCTGACCTGAGTACCTTGATATATAGGCCACTTTATTTTTCAACCATTACTTTGAACTCCTTGGATATTTTCAAGGCCTCAAATTTCTGCTTGAGAAAATATATTCAAGTTTTCCTGCTAAAATCATCAATGAAAGTTAGAAAATATAAACTTCCTCCTAATGTTGGAGTCTGCGTCGTTCCACATATATTAGTGTGAACAATCTCTAATGATGCCTTTGCTCTATAAGACATTCTTGTTTGAAAACTTTCCCTATGTTCTTTTCCAAAAATACAACTCTCACATGAACTCGATGGTTGTTAAATTTATGGTAATCATCTCACCATTTGTTTTTATGTAATAAACTCAAAACTCTAAAATGAATATATCATTACCTTAGATTCCATAACCATGTTGGATCTAAATGGACTACCTTGTAATTTGCCTTGGGCTCTTCTTGGCTTGACTTTTCACTCTTGATTTGAAGTGGGAGCATTTGGTTCTTAGTCATCTCAATCTTTGAAATCAACTTGTCACTTAGAAATTTATCTAGTATATTACACATATTATATTTGAATGATACTATGTAGCCTTTTTGCATAAGTTTCCCATCACTCTTGAGATTATGCTTCAAAATTGACACAAAATAAACATCTAAAATATACTTTCTTTCACCCTATTTTGTGAAAATATTAATCACACCTTTACCCATCACTGTTACCTTATTATCATTGGTTACCTTGACTTCTGACTTCACATAATTATCTAAGCTTACAAATAAATCTATGTTACCTATTATATGTGTAGACACCTAAAAAGTGTCTAACCCTTGGTCTTCCTCTCTCCCCTTGGTCCCTTACCACTTCGACTATCCCTAACCTACCTAGGTCTTATTAATTGAAAATAATCATCTATTTTTAATTAAATAAGTCCATTTTTCCTTCTCTTTGCCACCTCGCCACCCTAGGATACCCTCCTTGGATCCCCTTCATTCCCCACATGGCCATTTAATGCCTTAGACTCCCATTCCAATCTCTTCACTCGCCCATTTAACCTCCGTCGACCATTTCATCCTTGCATTCATTTGACCTGGCGGCTGGAAAACGGATAGAAGGCTATTTTTAGCCTTTTTCCGGCCTTTTAGCCGCCGACGTCGGTCATCCTTCGACCGACGTCGGCGATATTGCCGGCGTCGGCACCCTTCATAACGGCTTCTGTACCGTTATCTCCTCCTCTTGGCTTTTCTTCGCTCCCTGCGTCTCTTCTCTGGCATCCCGACTCTTGAATCTTTGCATCAGACCCTTGTATCCGTCTTTTCACTTGACCTCTCTGTCAATCAATCTGACTCTCTCCCTCAGGTACACAGCAATCTTCTGCAAGTGAACAACAGGGATTCTTCATCAGCAACAGGTCTTCAACAAGCGGTAACAACAACAACAGAAACCAGCAGGCACAGGTATGTTGTACTCTGTTTGTTTTCTTTATGCTTTCTAGTGATTTCTAAACTAGATTTAACACTTCTTTCCCTCAGTTCTGACTGTCACCCAGACCCGGATTCCTATCTCCCTGATTGGCTTCCTCTATCTCTCTGTCCCTCTTTGTCCATTTGACTCTCCTGTATCTCTGCACAGACCCCCTGACTGCCTCAAATCAGACTCAAACCCGTCCACTAACCCGTCCACAGACCAAGCCCAGACCAGACTCTGTCCAGACTCGACCAGAACCTGCCTAAAACCCCGTCCAAGCCTATTGCCCCGACTGACGCCGGTCATTACCCCCACCGACGTCGACAGACTAACCAATGTCGGCAGACCCGACAACCGACGCCGGTAGGACCACCGACGCCGGCGACTGCAACCAGGCCGACAGCTTCTTCCAGGTAAGCCTTTGCTTTCTTTTCTCTTTCAGTTTGCTATCATTTTAGTCTATTTTAGCATTCTGTCATTTATCAGTCATTTATCTTTTATCAAAATAGTGGGTTGACCTCCCTTAAGGAAGTTCTCATACTTTTGGGAACAAGCTTTTGCTTGGCAACCCACCGCCTATCCATCTAACATTTTCTTGTCCAAGTTCCTTTTCTTTGCAGGTGTCATTCCTCCACAGCCAAAGAGGGGTGCTCACAAGCGTCTGGATTACGGTGCGCAGTCTACATCCAGGTACTTCACATGCCTTGTCCATTTATCTCTTTAGTTTCTTCTCTCTCTTTATAATCTGAAAAAGCGAATTAGCAATAGAAACATTCTGGCACGCCCGGTGGGACCCTAGGTTCCTCCTGGGTTCCTTTTCTCCTTCATTCATTTAGGAGCATTAGGTTCTTACCTTTTCTCCTCCTTCTTTTCTTCTCAATGACACTATAAGCAGGACTAAAACGAATCTTTCTTGCTTGCATTTCTAGACTAGTCTAAACATCATACTCTCAACCCTTTCTCAAACTTGTCTTCATAACAAACATCACATTTCGACTTGGGCTTTAAAACACCTTGCATTCATCTCTGCTTGTGCTTGCATCTTCTTAGTCCACATCTAGTAACTTAAATCCGCATATTGAATAAATCGTAGACACTTGATGTTACACTACCTAACCACATGCACTAAAACAAACATAAAACTTACCTGAGACAAGGCCCGACTGGGATTTCATCCCCCAGCAGATACCTTACCCGTCCCGGTGACCCTACTTGGATTTCATCACCAAGGGAGAAGCCCACTCCGTTCTCTGGCGGAGGATAAACTCTAGGCGAGGTATATCTTGGCTAAGCGAGACCAGCTAACCACTGAAATCGTGAAGTGAGGGGAGCTTGCTCCTTAGCACCAGGCCACGTACCAGACCCTAACACAGAGTTTGAGCACCTAAAACAAGACCCGAAACCAGCTCTAGACTGCCTCTTCTAGGACCTTCTTGACAGCCAATCTCCCCAAACATTCATCTAAGGCGTAAGCCACAAGTTTCTAAAGTTAATTCCTAGGAGTTATCGCTTAGGCTTGTCTGTCTCTCTCTGTTCTTTTCTTCTCATCTGTTTGTTTGAGTGAGTGAGGACGCTTTCTTCATTGTTTTTCCAAAGAATCTTAAAATCTTTTTGTTCTCTGGAAGACACAGTCACCGGCATCGGTTCTGCCACCGATGTCGGCTTTCCCCTGTCACTGGCATCGGTTCTGTCACCGACGTCGGCTTTCATCTCTTACCAGCATCGGTTATCTGACCGACGTCGGCTATCTTCCTTACCGACATCGGTTTTTAAACCGACGTCGGTCTCTATCACTGTCTTTTTTTTTCAAAACCAGCAGCCTAAAACCTGTCCATTCTCTGTCAAAGACCACATTCTGGTTTTCTGAGACTGCAAGAACACAGTTTCTGGAGCCAGGACTCTCTTCTTAACCACTTTAGCCAACAACCGCTTCCGTCTACCCCATCCCTAACAAGTCCTATCATGGAGTTCCACTCAGAGACTGAAAGAACTCCTACAGGACCGACCCCGACCCCGACCCCGACTCAAATTCCCATCATCCCTGAAGGGGACCAAGATTTTGAGAGATTCTTGGACCTCAATACCGCAGCCCTTCAAAACTATCTCACGAGAAACCCAACGCGAGACCTTTCGGGTGACATGGCGATGACATCCACACCATTCGCCACCCAACCCTTTATGACTCAGCCTTTCGCCTCAACTATTAACCCAACCATGGCCAATACGCAAAGTTTGGCCTCTCCGTCTATTTTTAGACCGACCTCCATCGGGGTTCCATTACCCCCTCAACTCCTTGCAATTCAACCAAGTTCTACATCATATCAGAACTTGATTGTCTCTCCCCCTCATACTCTTGTGCCCACAAATGTAGGCGTGCCAACCTATCTTTCTACCTGTGCCGCCATTCAACCACCTTTGGCGGTGCCCAGTCAACTTATACCTTCGACCTTCATAACGCAACCACCTCTAGCCTCCACTTTCGCCCCTGCGACTAGTCATCCGTACATTGTACAACCGACTATGTCGCACGCCTCCTCTAGCCTCTTCCAAGCGCCTTACAACCTAGGGGGCGCTCAACCCACCAATCCGTCAGCAGACATCATTAAGATGCTGATGGATAAAATGTCCAGTCTCGAAGCCTCTATTTTTGGTTCAAGCAATACTTTGTCATATGAGCAAATTTGCAACGAGCCCATCCATCCTTCCGTCCCCATTCGACCATACCCTAACCATTGGGAGCTTCCTAAATTCACTCACTTTCAGAGTAAGGAAGACCCACAACAACATCTACGGGCATTTAGACATGCCTGTTATCTTATTGCCCATGACGATGCGTTGCTTTTACGCACGTTCCCTATGTCCCTTTCTGGCCCTGCCCTTGACTGGTATAGTTCGCTTGCCAGACACTCTATCTTTTCATTCATTCAACTCGCCCAACTATTTCTTGACCATTTCTCAATCAACATCACCAAACAAGTCTCAATCACAGACCTTTACTCCATCAGGCAATTTGACGACGAATCTGTAGTCGACTTTGTCGCTCGTTGGAGAGGTCTGATCAACCAGCTCTCCTTCTCTTTGCCTCAACCCGAGCTCATTGAGCTCTTCTCTCGAGCATGTGCCAGACACATCTCTTCTACCTTGCGGATTCAGACATTCCGTACTTTTGATGAAGCTTTCATCATGGCTCGAAAGCTTGAACTCCGCGCCCTTGAAGAAGATAAGGTCAAATTGCGTAATACCAACACAAAATCAACCAATGGCCATTCTTCTTCCAGACCTTCTTCTTCTGCCAATTCTGAATCTAAAGGAGTGGCCAATACTGTGGTTGTTAGATCACCATCCTCGACGTCAACTAATTACTCCCAACCTTCGACATCTCCAAGCATCACCAAACAATTCCAACAACGGTACATTCAGCGTTCTTACACTCCACTTGGAGAACCATACGCTTTCGTTTTGGAAAAACTTCTTAAGCAGGGGGTCCTCAATCTCCCTCCAATCCGACCACCTCAATTTGACCCTTCAAAAGCTATCCCTACATGGTATAGGGAGGCCGACTTCTGTCCCTTTCATCGCGTCCAAGGCCATGACATCGACAACTGCCGAACTTTCAAAAACATCGTCCAGGACATGCTAGATAAGGGGGATCTCATCTTGGATAACCCGAACGCCCCACCTAACCAACATATCGACATTTTCAAGCAACCATTCCCCAATCATCCGCCTACTCAAAACAACGTCCAGACTTCGACCAATGACCCTCAAGACCATGACATTAACACGATTAGCACTATCTTGCCTCATGTCCTTGACCAACCTCTTCCATTAAAGGATGAAGAACCTTTTTCTCCTATACTGGAGGACGCTTTGACCACATCAACGCCATCAAGCCCACCTCCATCCGAAGACTCTACCTTGCCTGCTCCTCAACTACAAGTAGAAGGCACGATCATCCATGCCCTCTGCCCACTTGAGGAACCGCCCTCTCTTATTTCTTCTCCACCAAGAGAAGAACCAGTCTCTCCACCCATTTCAACCGAGGAAGACCCAGTCACGGTTTCCTCTTGCCCTTTGCGTGAGATTTCTACATCTTACTCACCTTCGTCCACATCTAAACCCAAACCCATATCTAACCTCACCTCGCACAACGGTGGCCCTCGACCCAAACACACGAAAGCTACTAGACCACATCGGAGGACTCCTCTCCCACCTTCGTCATTACCTTCAATCTTGGGCCCGCATCCGTCCACTTCAATAGGAGTGCTTCCCACTCCCATCCTTCACAGAGGCAATTTGCCTCCATTACTCTCTCAACCCATCAGACATACATCTCCTCCAAACCCTCGACCTATGCCTCCTTCGCCTCCCAAACCAACGTCATCAACCCCCACTGCAATAAAACATCCAGACCCGTTAGCAGGTTCATATGCCTTGCTCTTACGGCACTTATTGCGGTCATCTCGTATCGACCTCCCGCCTCTTAGATCATATCACTCTCTCAGACCAAAACCACCATGGTTCGATGACACTTGCATTTGTGCGTATCATCGCACGCCTGGACACGACACGGAACATTGTCATGCCCTCAAGGTCGTCGTTCACCAATGTTTGGAGAATGACACCTCTCTTCTCGACCACATCATCAACAAACCCTCAACACCACTTCGCTCATCAACTCTCGGATCAAGGCCATCTTGGTTCGACAACTCTAAGTTCTGCCACTATCATCACACTCCGGGACATGACACTGAGCGTTGTTGCGCTCTTAAAGCTGTCATTCGTCAACACCGAAAAAAGGACACCCTTCTCACCAAGGATCCTCTTAACCACCTCTTCGACAAAACATCAACCCCGACTCATGCCTCTCCAACCTCATCACCTAAATCAGGATCCCCACGCCAGACTGTGGTCCCTTTGCCGCCTTTGACCCCCTTATTCGACATTAATACCATCCATCTGACCACTAAACCTCAACCGACCTTAACCAATCTTTCAAACATTCTCCCTACCCGCTGGGGGAATTCATCCTTCATCTGAACCTCGACCAACTCTTCAACCCAGTCTCTACCACATATCAATCACTCATCTCGACCAAGTGTCCATCGACCCAACCCTCGACCAATTATTCAACCAGTCTCAACCAAACTTCAACCAAATATCAATCAACCAGACCTCTCAACCAAACATTCAACCTTTTTCAACCAACCAACGACAATGTCAACCAACTTCACATCCATCAATCAACACCTGCCCAATCTGGAAAGAGGCAAATTGGGGCAAGTTTGCTCCTAATTGACTTGGACCTTATCATAACATACAAGCATGGCCCAGGGACTTATTAGACCTTAAACCCCTTCTTATGTCTTGTGTCTTCGACCGTTTCTACTGTTAGTCGAGTACTCGTACACTTGACACGTAACTTGAGCTCGTCCCTTGAGCAATCCTCATCCTCTTAATCCTCATTCCTTTCAACCTTATTTCCCTTTAACAAGTCCTCTACAACCCTTTTATGATGCATGGATGCTTTGTCCTAATAAAAGGGGAGTCCTTGAACTTCTACAGTCTTGTCCGTAACTCAAAATTAAAAAAATCAAAATCAAGATGTCAAAACATATCCAAGGTCACAAAATCAAGTCAAATCAAAAAGACAGACTGATCCCTCGAAGGACAGCTGTACTATCATTGCTGTAGCTAATAGACTGATCCCTCGAAGGACAGCTATTTAAACTTTTTATCAAGCAAAAATATAGACCACTCCCTCGAAGGATGGCTATGACTAAATCTTGCTACAAACAGCACTATTTTAGAAGCTTCCCGCATTGATCAGCTTCGCAACATGACCATACATTAAAAGACATCTCTATGTAGGCTTCTCGCATCGATCAGCCTTCACCAAAAAAAAAAAAAAGGAAAAACGAGTCACGAACTTGGCTTGTAGCTGTTAAAAAAAAAAAAAAAAAAGGAAAAACGAGTCATGGACTTGGCTTGTAGTTGTCTCAGGGTCTCCTATAAAAAGGGGCAAGGTTCTTCCTGCTCTTAAACTGGGTTACCCTATCCACCTCCTATCACCTGCTCAGGGGACTTCGAGCTCACTTTAATGTCAAAGTGATTCGATTACCGTTCTAACACCACACTGGTCAACGACGTAATGCATGAACGAGGCTTTGGTTCTACTAACCCCTATCTATGCTTCCTTTCTGGTCCTTGTCAATGAAAGAGCAATTTGCCTTTCATCTTTTCTCTACACTTTGGTCACATCAATTGTCGACTCATCCTTAACCAAGCCATTTTCATCATTTTCAGCTGGCATCGCCTTGTCCTTTTCACATAGTTTCTATGCACACCAATACACATGGAAACTACCGACCAGACCCAATTTATGTTAAGCATAAACCAATACTTGCTGAAGCATAAATAGACCTCCATTCATTTTTAGCATACATCCATCACGACTATGGAAAATTGCTAGGGATGAAAGACCTTTCGACCAATGTTGCAGAATACACCATTTGGAAAAGGCTGTGACATCATCTTACCCTCATCATTTTGACGCTTGACCACATCTCATCATCGACCATTTTGACCCTCGCAGTCCGAACTACATTGGTCTGAGGCCCTATGACCAGGGCTATGTAGGCAGCACTCAGATACCACATCTTCTGAGGTTAGCTCGACCACCCCCATTTGTTCGTCTCTTTGATGGACAAACCTTCCCTTCTACGACTTTGACCAAGACCAATCGACCTCTTTGACCCTTCCTCCCTTTTTAGGGAGAACTACATAGCCCTGAGGCCCCTAACGACAAGGGCTATGTAGGCAGCACTCAGATCACAGGACGTTTTCTGAGGTTAGCTCGGCCACATCCTTTCGTCCATCCATCCTCTTGACCAATGACCATTGGAGATCATGCCTATCTCCTCCGACCTCGACCACTTCCAAGCCAATGTTGCCTTGGTTGTTTTTGCACGCATGCTACCTCACGGCTGGTTAGCAGAATTGTTCGCAGACTATTTTTGACCCTTCGCAAGTATAAGATCGCAAGCCGGTTGATCCCTACTACTTGTAGCTTTTTCGTGTTTTTTGGGAGCACTTCCTGAGCCTGGGATACCTGGAACACGACGACCATTTGGAGCTTCAGCTTAGATTGAGTGACCCGATCAACAGACGACTAAATGCTGGGGCCCGGTTACTTCAATTTTGGCACTCCTTGACCCTCGACATGCGACAATTTGACCCTACCTGTCCCGTGACGTGGTATATGCGCAATCACGACTTTTGCAGCGTTTTCACTCACTTCTCATCTTTCTCATCCACCTTTTGTCAAATCAGCACCCGACATCAGGTTCCCTTCCCTCGACTCCCGCTTTGAGGGGGAATACCTTATCCTTACTTCGGGGCAATCCACATCATCCCTCTCCTGGGGCAACCACCTCCTGTTTTTGTCTTGTAGTTCGTCCAGAACAACCAACGAGACAAAAAGGGGCAAATGTAGACACCTAAAAAGTGTCTAACCCTTGGTCTTCCTCTCTCCCCTTGGTCCCTTACCACTTCGACTATCTCTAACCTACCTAGGTCTTATTAATTGAAAATAATCATCTATTTTTAATTAAATAAGTCCATTTTTCCTTCTCCTTGCCACCTCGCCACCCTAGGATACCCTCCTTGGATCCCCTTCATTCCCCACATGGCCATTTAATGCCTTAGACTCCCATTCCAATCTCTTCACTCGCCCATTTAACCTCCGTCGACCGTTTCATCCTCGCATTCATTTGACCTGGCGGCTGGAAAACGGATAGAAGGCTATTTTTAGCCTTTTTTCGGCCTTTTAGCCGCCGACGTCGGTCATCCTTTGGCCGACGTCGGCGATATTTTCGGCGTCGGCACCCTTCATAACGGCTTCTGTACCGTTATCTCCTCCTCTTGGCTTTTCTTCGCTCCCTGCGTCTCTTCTCTGGCATCCCGACTCTTGAATCTTTGCATCAGACCCTTGTATCTGTCTTTTCACTTGACCTCTCTGTCAATCAATCTGACTCTCTCCCTCAGGTACACAGCAATCTTCTGCAAGTGAATAATAGGGATTCTTCATCAGCAACAGGTCTTCAACAAGCAGCAACAACAACAACAGAAACCAGCAGGCACAGGTATGTTGTACTCTGTTTGTTTTCTTTATGCTTTCTAGTCATTTCTAAACTAGATTTAGCACTTCTTTCCCTCAGTTCTGACTATCACCCAGACCCGGATTCCTATCTCCCTGATTGGCTTCCTCTATCTCTCTGTCCCTCTCTGTCCATTTGACTCTCCTGTATCTCTGCACAGACCCCCTGACTGCCTCAAATCAGACTCAAACCCGTCCACAGACCAAGCCCAGACCAGACTCTGTCTAGACTCGACCAGAACCTGCCTAAAACCCCGTCCAAGCCTATGCCCCGACTGACGCCGGTCATTACCCCCACCGATGTCGGCAGACTAACCGACGTCGACAGACCCGACAACCGACGCTGGTAGGACCACCGACGCCGGCGACTACAACCAGGCCGACAGCGTCTTCCAGGTAAGCCTTTGCTTTCTTTTCTCTTTCAGTTTGCTATCATTTCAGTCTATTTTA
Source organism: Torreya grandis (assembly GCA_037957365.1). NCBI lineage: Eukaryota > Viridiplantae > Streptophyta > Pinopsida > Cupressales > Taxaceae > Torreya > Torreya grandis. The sequence goes on from JARHVA010001208.1 coordinate 3,572,375, forward strand.
GCATTCTGTCATTTATCAGTCATTTATCTTTTATCAAAATAGTGGGTTGACCTCCCTTAAGGAAGTTCTCATACTTCTGGGAACAAGCTTTTGCTTGGCAACCCACCGCCTATCCATCTAACATTTTCTTGTCCAAGTTTCTTTTCTTTGCAGGTGTCATTCCTCCACAGCCAAAGAGGGGTGCTCACAAGCGTCTGGATTACGGTGCGTAGTCTACATCCAGGTACTTCACATGCCTTGTCCATTTATCTCTTTAGTTTCTTCTCTCTCTTTATAATCTGAAAAAGCGAATTAGCAATAGAAACAATATGATTATTGCATCCACTATCTAAAAACTGAATATCACTAGAACTCTCTTGAGCAACATGATATGTAATTAATAATGACTCAGAATTACTTTCAAATACATTTGAAAAGATTGAATTTAGCTTACCCTCAATTGCTTTTTTCTTTTAGCACTCATATGCATACTGACCATATTTTTTGTAATAATAACATTGAACATTAGATTTATCATACTTCTAAGAATGCTAATGAGACTGGGTGCGCCCTCTAAAACTACGAGTATTGAAATTATGGTTTATCCTTTCACCTTGATCTAGACTACTACTTTCACCTCTTTGATTATTACTTTTGCCTCTGCCTTTAAAGCTTGATTTTCCTCTTCCTCTACCTCTGTTGAATGAAACTTGTAACATAATAGAATTCTCTAAAGAGGAAGTAGTGTTCTTATTCATTCTTGATTCATGAGATAATAAAGATCCCATCAACTCATCTATAGATAGTTGTGTTAGATATTTAGATTCTTCAATAGCAACAACAATAAAAGCAAACTTACCAGGTAGACTCCTGATAATATTTTCTACAACCTTTTCATCAAGAATTTCTTCTCTATGTGATCTGATTTGATTAACAATATTCATGACTTGACTGAAAAATTGGTCTATGGACTTTGAATTTTTCATCTGCACAGTCTCAAAACTTCTCTTAAGAGACTATAATTTAACAACATTTACCTTGGTGGTTCCTTAATTTATTGTTTCCATAATAACACATTTTGGTGTTATCAAATGAGGTCCTTTCTTAAAACCTAAATTTAAGGAGAAAAAAACAAGTTATAAAATATTAAAATTTTGAGTCATGTATATAATGTACCATTAAAGCACTATGCCACCGCTATTACTAGATTCATTGAAGCGGAGTTTACTATAGCCCTGTGGACATGCAGGAAAAAAGGGTGTTCCTAAGTGTTCAAGGGTGCAATTCACCATGCTCGTACGTGCCTTCTAGCAACAATTACTATTGTTTAGGCTTAGCAAAAGTTTAGTTGTTTTTGACTATTTTCTAATTGTTTATAACTGTGTTTTTTTTTTAACTCCTTTTAAATGAACTAGTCACATTCCTACTAAACTATATATAAAATTTAAATTCCATATGCAAATGGAAAAATGCACGCTCACCTATACTCAAGTTTCCTCACCTCGACCGCACTCACTTCTAACTTTTTTCCTCATATATGCGAGACATATCAAAGTAACAAAATGACCCGTAATCTTTACCTACCCTACGATTATTTTGTCTAAAAAAAAAAGGGCAAAATAACCCCTACCCTAAGACTGGAATGTCAGAAAATGGGCAGAAGTATGTTGTCAGGATACCTGTAATTGTCTTGACCGCAACACTTCTCCCCTTCCTTTGCATGCTTACAATTTTAAGTGACCCTTTCGTACGCTTCATGTCAATTCAACAAAGATAGATCTCATTTTAGTGGGAAAATGGCAAACTGGTAAAATGGTAAACTGTGCACTCACTCAAAACAAAATGAAGACATCTCTTTCCAGCCATCTCACAAACTATGGTCCTTTGTCATTAAACAAAATTTATCCGATGTCATCTTTCAGTAGTGGAAGAAAATAATATACAAATAGATTAAACTACACAAAATTTTATATCCAAAATAAAAAATATTAGAAGAGAAAAAATAAGTAACATGACAAATTGGTTTCTATTGTGATTATGTTTGTGCCGAAAGGCTCGCCTTTATGTGACAAACACGAGCCATTTCCCGTTAGGAAAATATTTGATAAAAAACTTGATGATTGGCTATCGAAAACAGTTTAAATAACTTTGTTATTGGTAAACAACAGTTTTTTAACATTTGTATTTGTAGTTGATCACAATTCAGGGTGTTTTGTTTGGATAATTTTATTCCTTTTATTTTAATAATATATATATTTTTAAATAGATATTAAAAATAAATATTTATTATTTATGGAGGTGGTTTTGAGATAATTTAAAAATATACGAGTAAATTTTAAAAGGTTGTATAATTTTTGTATGTTTTTATCAGTAAGTATTAAAAATAAATTTTAATTTCTCTGAGTCTATGATTAAACCAATCACTCAATACATCTTAATTGTTTAATCAATCGAAATATTGGTTCAATCACTTGTGAAATCAGAGCTAAAAGATCTTCAAATTATATTTTATTGTTGCAATTAGCTTCATGGGCCCTGAATGGCCCAATAAAGCCTAGTGATCATAAGTGTAACTATGAAATATGATTTGGGGCTCAATAGGTAGTGTTTGAGTCTGTGATTGAACCAGTCACTCTATTTTTCACACATAGACACATTATGGGTCAATCAAAAACTCAATCAGTGCCAAGTGAGCCCCAAATCACATGGGTAGTCACAATGAAGTTCATGGGGCTCGATATGCCCAATTTATTTCATGATCTAATGAAATAACTAATTGATTTAACCATGGATTCAATTGGAACCAAGTGAGCTACATTTTACATTATATAGAAAAAAAATAGGTTCATAGAGTTCAAATGAGCCAATCAAGCCTTGTGAACCTAATTGCAACTGCACCATGTGATTTGGGGCTCACTTGGTCCCAATTGAGTTCATAATTGAACCAATACCTCAATTTAATGCCATACAAAGTTAGAGTTGATCGAGCCTTGTGCAAACAATTACGACCATCTAATTTCCATTGGGGTTCGATTGGCCCCAATTGCATACCTTGTTGAACCAATCAATTGATTCATTCAAACTAATATGTAATTCGAAGTAAATGATAAACTAGATTGGCTACATTTGGTTAGACAAGGCTCAATTTGCCCTTCTTGTGTACCATATTGAACTAACTACTTAATTATTAAATTATCTAATTGGGGTCAATCGACCCCCAATTAATACTAGATGGATGCAATTGATTGCACGTGGATCATTTAGCCCTAATTATATATTATATCAATCTAATTACTTGATTGATTTAATATGGTATGAAATTGGGGCCAATTAAGCCTCAACTGAGAATATATAGCTGAAATTGGTTGCACGGGGCTTGGTTGGCCTCAATTCTATATCATATGGGAAAAAATAATCAATTCATTCAATATGGTACACAATTGGATCTAATTGAGTTAATTAATAAATCCAGTCTAATGTTTTTGAGATAATAATAGTAAAGTGCAAGGCCACATAAAAATACAAGTTACAAGATACTAGGTCTTTATGTAAAATGCACCAAAAGAACTATAAATAGATATGCTCGATCAAAGGATGAGAGGGGTAATATGCAATGTCTTAAATACGATTGGGTCATGGGGTGAAATACCACACTAGTGGACAAGCCTGAAGTGTCACCTTGTTTGACTTAGTGCAGTCTTGTCCTAGAAAGACAGATAATGTTGGAAATGAGCTAACATGAACCTATAAACATAATAGGAATGTTTGAATGATGTTTTTTGTTGTTACAAGATAGTTCTTAGTGTATTGAATGATCCTATAGAGATTACAAGTAAATGAAATGGTGAATATATCATGTAAGGGTAAGGATGTCAATATTAAACATTGTCAAGCTCTTAATGATTATTTTGAGTGTCTACATTGACCTAACTTTGTACAAGATAAATAATAAGGGAACAAAAGAATTAGTTGGGTTAAAAAATCATGAAGGGATTGTGACTTAATATCCTACTTGCCAAAATGAGGCTTAACATATTCCATGTGCAATGTGAATAGATGATTGAGAGAAGAATCTTTGTCTTCTCTCTTTAACTGTGAGATGCATATGAAACATATCATATAATGATTGGGTTCTTATAATCACAAAAATGTGTAATGGAAGTGGTATGATGATATGAAACATCATCCTAAGAAATGGTTAAATGTGAATTAGAAACATGTAGATAGAGTGCTATAGTTTTACCAAAAGGGATTATGACGAAATCTAAGTGCTAAAGAAAAACACTACTCTCAACCATTGCATTATTTTTATAAGAAGACACTATTTAAGGTTATGATACAAAAAATTATTTACACCAAAATCATGGGTATTTGTGAGGAGAGTGCAGTTGATTCCCTCGGTCTTAACATGAAACTCATAAACTATAAATACAAAAGGTGAAAGTAAGATAAATATATGATGCATATAAACTATAGAAAAGGACCCAAATGGGTGTGTATTGTGATTAAAAGGACCAAAAAATTACAAATGAAATAATGGTTTCATAAATAAAATAAAAGTATGCATAAAAAGGGAGTGTATTTGTGAGGAAGACCTATTTGTATTCCCAAAAGGTGTTACAATGCAACACACAAGTTAGAAAACTAAGAGGCATTAAAATGATAAAAGACATCAGGACCAAGGATAGGTGTTAGGGCTAATGTGAATGACACCCAAAGGGGTTTAGAAAAATGTCGCAATATAAGAAATTCAATGTAGAACATGAAAGAAATGTTAGATACTAGAATATAATTTAAATATAAGGATGCAAGAAATATGTAAATGAATAATATGGTGCTAATGTCACCAAAGATGCCATACAAACCTCTTATGAGGTCTAACACAAGCATTGATAGAAGGAATCATTCCAAAAGAAGGTGGATAAATAAAAACCCAAAGAAAAACAAGGGAACTAAATCCAATTAAAAGGTGCTATACAATGTGAAAATGAAATATGAAATTGTTGCCTCAGATCCACAAGGAAAACTAATTTCGACATTAAAGTGATATAAAAACTTGAAAGTTATACATAAGATCCAAAAGGGAAATTAAGGTCTATTTTAAGATACCAAAGAACAAAAAAGGAAGCAATGGTGGAATAAAAATGATTCTAAGGAGATAAAATGCATGATTGAAAAGAAAGAAGAGATTAAATAACATAAAATATCTATGATAATGACTATGATAGAGAAGAGCATGTGAAATGCAAGAATATTTTCCTCAAAAAGCTACTTGACGCTGGATTTGTTTATTTGTAAGATGTGAAAGGTTATTGATTACTGGATCATGGTAAGAATGGGAGATCAATAAACCAAGAGAATGAGGATGGGCATCATAATATTCCCCGAAAGAGTAAGTAAGGGTAATGATGGGTATATGAAGATACCCTAAAGGTTGAAACAAGAAAAGGGTGGGTAGCACATACTGCCCTAATATGTGTAGTAATAAAATAATGGGATCATAAGATGCCCGAACATATGTGAGAATAAAGTAATAGGCACCACAAGATGCCCCAACATGTGGGATATAGGTGGAATGGATTAAAAATAAAGATTGTGAATCCTATTGATGATGTCAAATTTTATGTGAATATTTGTTATGGTAGGGAATGTTGTATCTAGGGAAATGCCAAGATATTTAGGAGGTGATAGTAAATTTTGATGTATGGTATCGACCAGGATATATAGTCTTGGGTAATATGACTTAACTAAACTATATTGGCCAGGTTGATATTATTTAATATATTAAGATTGAAATAAACTACATTAGCCATGTTGATATAGTTTGGTGTAATATGACTAAAACTAATTGTATAATCCATGTTGTTACAGTTTGGCGTAACAAGATTAGAGTGAATTGTATCAACTAGGTCAATATAATTAGATGAAAAATATTTGAGAGAATTGTATTGCCCTGGTCAATATAGTTAGATGAAACATGAAGAACTATAACAACACTTTCTATGTCATGGCCAATGTAATTGGATGAGACAAGAATAACCGTATCAATAAACTCTATGTCATGTCTAGTGTAGCTGATTAGAACCTGAATAATCATGTTATCAGATTCTTTGTCATGATCAGTGCAATTGAATAAAATTAGAATAATTTTAAGGGCACTTTGTATGTCATGGTTAATGTAGTTGAGTATAGGTAATTATAACCAATTGGTATTATGTTAGATGATCTAGTTGAAAATACATGATTGTAGCAGTGGTTTGGTTATGTTGAAAGAGGTTGGACTAGTAGGATAGCATTAAATATTAATACAATCTCAAGGATCAAAATCACCTATAACATTTACTATGGCAGGCATTTGAATTCGGTGTTATCCATAAGTAGATGAGTTGAAAAAAATTTATTAAATATGAGTTGTGTTTTGATGACTTATGCTTAGAAGGCCTTTCAAGGGTGGGGTAGAGGGTGGGTAGACATAAATGAAACCATGCTTATCATTTATTGATTTGTAGAAGGCCTTTTATGCTACATTTTATGGGATAAACATGGTCAACCCATTATCATCTTTCCAATGGAAATTTGGAAAGGGGCACTAATAACTAGATAGAAGGTTTGCCTTTTCTTAAGCGATTGGAGGTAGCCATATTGAGAGGATGCAAGAAATTGGTAGTGGAAAGATAAACTCAAATTTTTATTCAAGCCATGGGGGATAGAAAAATTTGTTCATGGTGACTTAAATCTCTGGTAGATCAATCCAATTGGTTTAGACAATGGATGGATGATGATGTTTTTTGTCATACCAAAAATAACAAAAATTAGGTGGCAAACTTTGGTGTAAAGTTTTTTTTTCATGAACTAGAAAGCCAAACCATATTTTGGAGAGTAATCTTCTAAATACTTTAGAATATGCTAGTAAATTATGCAAACTTGTTCCAAAAATTGTTGTTAAATAGGCATACCATAAGTAGTTTAAGCAGTCAACAATACAATCATTGGTTTTCCATGAGCTTTCTATTATTAACTTGATTGAGTTATCAAGTAAAATTAACATAATAAGTGTTTTGCAAGCCCAAAATAAATACTTATACATGCCTATCTTTCACATTATCACAATTATCAATAAAGAACAAAGTAGTATTATGTTGATTGTATTGTTGACTACTTGAAGGAATTAAGGATTAGCTAGGCAATAGTGTGTTCTATGCTTACTATATTGTTGACTAGTTGAAAGAATTAATGATTAGTTAGGGCATAATCATTCATTCAATACATTATTTATTAAATAGTTTGTGTAATTAAGATATGTTACACATAATTCATTCAATGCCAATTACTAGTTGAAACAAAACTCACACTCCTATACTTTGCCTCCTAGAACGGGGCAATGATACATAGGGAATTATAATAGGACATGATACTAGTATAGTCAAGTATAAAATCAACAAGGCATTAATAAGTATTACGATAGGGAATTATACTCATTCAATCCTTGGCAATCGACTTCATCTATTGTCCTAGGACCAAAAGGGCAGTGTGAATGAGAGATGGAGGAGGTCATACATATGACAAGGAAATGCATCTATTATTTTGTTAGGTATTTTTTATTCTTGTTTCCTTAATTTAATATGACAATACTACTCAAACAGGGCATTTCAAGGACTATATCTCTCAATGAAAGGGATTCACAGAAGGAATGGAACTGATGGGAAGATTCAAAATTGCTAAAGACTCAACGAGAAGAAAATCACAAATGCAGTTAAATTAACAATATAAAATTATTTTTAAAATAGATTTTTAAAAAATGTGAGGCCCACAAATTATAATCAAAACATTTTATCTAAGAAAAAAATGTTTTCCTTCTCTACGTCATTTTGAGAAAGCTTCTCCTTTTTCTCAAGATCTTTTTTCTCCTCTTTCGTAAGGCCCATGCTCAACAACTCTGTGGATCCAAATTTTCTAAGTTTGGAAGTTACAAAAATGGGAGTTATCCATCACCACATAATCCACCCTTGTAATATAAATATGCATCCATATATATTTAAATTGTGTAGCAAAATAAACTCAATGCTAAGGTTTGAAAGGAAATAGGACGGGCTCACATACCTTGGACACCTATAACTACTTTGAGGACTTTTCTTCTATTGTTGATGTCCTCCATGCCCAGTTTTAGAACTAGTTTCTATGTAAACAACAATGGGTTGTGCATTCATAACTTGTAATTAAAATGAATCGAAGAATTAAGCATGGGAATAAATGAAGATATTATTATCATGGGCCTCTTTAGGGTTATCTTACTTATTTTAAACCTTATTTGATGAGTATATGGGTTACATAGATGCATTGTATATTTACCTAAATTGTCTCTATAAAAAGTAATAATTTAGTTAAAGACAGAGCCAAGGAAAAAAATCTAGAACTTGCAAATATGTAGCATAAAAATCATGGTGATAAAAGACCTGAAGTATATAATAAAGGCAATGAAAGTAGGTTAAAATTAATCGTAGACACATCAAGTTGAGAAAGAGAGGTGTCTTGAGTAAGTGCATGGAGTTGGGGAACAATTTTGTGGACATTACTGGTAGCATGATCACATTAATTAATAAAATGATCATGTTTTTAAATTAATGTGATCATGTTATTTAATTAATGTGATCACATTATTTGAATTTAAGCTCAGTGGTTATTGAGCCATGATGCAATCATGTTATTATATAATGCGATCACGCTATATTGAATAATAACATGATCGTGTTATTAACATGATCATGTTATTATTCAATATAGCGTGATTGTGTTATATAATAACACAATCACATTATTATATAATACGATCACATTATATTTAATAATAAAATGATTGCATTATTAATGTAATCATGTTATTAATGTGATCATGTTATTATCATTTCTAATAATGTGATTGCATTAATAACATGATCGTATTACTTGTGTGTCAAAAAAAATAAAAAGGGAAACCCAAATGCAAAATCCTCATTTTGCATTTGAGTTCCCTCGCTCTCTCGTAGCTTCCATAATCACGTTTTGCATGGAATACACCAAAGAGTATCAGGAAGCTACCAAATTCAGCCCATGAACTAGCTGATCGATGATGTCATCACATAAGAGAGGTAAGTTATTGAAATCTTCCCTATTTAACCCTAATTTCTCATAATTTTCATTGTTTAACCCTAGTTTTTAATTATATATATATATATATATAAAATTAAAAACTAGGGTTAAACAATGAAAATTATGAGAAATTAGGGTTAAATAGGGAAGATTTCAATATTTTAATAGCCCATCTTGCTAACCCTCCACAGAACCCTCTAGTTGCTCCTCCTCCTAACCCTTGACAAAACCCTCTTATTCTTCCTATCCCTCTACCTAACCCTCCTACAATTCCCCAAAACCCCTTGGTAGTCAAGAGGTTTTGATTGACAAAATTGTTAGAAACAAACTTGAAATTGAAGAGTTAATTGACATAATGAGGGATCCCACTTCGACCAACCCCCATTGAACCCAGCTAGCTGATTCCTTAGAGACCTTATTAGGTCAAATTGACTCTATAATGAGTCAAGTTGACCAATGGACCTCATATAAGGATACTTATAGGATATATTATACTGATAAGTTGTCATCCCTTTAGGTTAAGAACAAATAAATTTCAAAACCCTATATTTTTACCCTATTCGTCGATCCAACCACCAATGCCCCATTTCCTGTAACTGCTAAATATTTTTCTATCCATCACTGTGTACATAACTTAATCACAACCAATTTTTGGGATCGATGGTGGATGGTCTTCGACTATCCACCATGTAACAACCATGAGGTCTCATTATCCTTTTTGAGGAAACTCTACTGTGAGTTTGTCCTCAACAAGATTCCCAATTATTTTGATTTTAGTGAATTTCAAGGCCAAGAAAAAGGTTCTGGCAGGATCGACCAGGTGCACATTGTGCACCTAATCAACCTATATGGATCCGTATCCAAAATCATCTTGAGCCTAATATCCCCTTCATAGTTTATGAGGTCATGGAGATAGACACTCTCCATGCTCTTAGTTCACTCACTGATATAGTTATTCAACATATAAGTAGGCTTTCACAAAGTGATGTTATAGATACACCACCTACCTGACCCCACCCTTGTAGTTTGTGTGGCGCTATGTGCATAGGACCTTATGATGATGATGGAGTCAATGGTTCAGATGGCTTAGATCATATTCTTATGAGTGATAATTTTTTTGCACACACATTTGGTGTGTAGACATCAATCACCACATAGATGCAGGTATATTTTATATAAATGTCATGTTAAATTTAAGTTATATTTGTAAATTTAATTTAGCTAATAATTAATTTACATATAAATTTAATATAATATATAGGTCATTTTTTATGTCATAGGAGGTGACGGTTCCTTCATCATCACAGTCGGCATTTATAGCATTTGATTTGGCATGCCCATTGTTTACATATTCAGATCCAACTATTGGGCCATCCACTACTACATCTACCTCTGTTAGGATGACACCATTTACCTATATAGCGGTAAAATTTTGAGTTAATCTTATGCTCTATGTACATTTAGTCTATGTATATTTACCTTGTAATTTTAAGTTAAATTTATATTTCTCTTTTTTCATACTCTATTTTACTGTTCTCTCTCTTTATTCTTGCTCTAATTTTACAATAGTTGCAAACTATGAGAATGGGCTCAACGATATTTATATAACTACTTTTGGCAAATCTCAAAAATATTCTATGAATAATCTCATTCAATATTAGATAAGGGTAGTTTACATGCCATGAGGATACTTATATAAAATGAATCTAACAGTTATCTAGGGGTCCTTTTAGGTAACACTATCTTGAAAATGAAGTTGCTAAGCTCAATATAGTCATATTCTCATTTTAAATTATGTCACCATTACCATTATACATAAATTCACATGTTAACCTTAAAAATGAGTGATAATAGCAAGGGAATTTAAGGTAAAAGAGAAAAAATGTGCATCATTAACAATAGACATAACACAACAAAAAATATATGTTTTTCTCTTTGCATCTATTTTACTTCTCTTCTCAAGAATTAATGCAAATATAACACATCCAAAAACATAAAAGTCATGAATGGTCTTATGTTCGAACATGCTTCCTTGGGAGTAACATCCTATAATGTTCTTACAAGGTCACTGATTAAGGATGTAGATGTTGTATTCATATCTTCTACCCATTAACCATATGGTAGATTTTCTCTTTCAGTTAGCTGAGGTCAACACACTATTTTACAAGAAATCTATTACATGCTTCTAGGGATAGGACATTATCTATGAAGAAAGCATGAAGCACATTTTACCACAAAATATTTTAAGCTTCCTTATGAATACACACCTATTTTCCTAGTGGAAGTTATCTTAGAAGTGATAATATTCTATTGAATGAGATTCTCATTCATATACCTCTTTCCCAAAGACTTTCCTAATAATTCAAACTAAAATTCCTATGACCATATTGCATCTAAAACCATAAGGACACAAACTTGACATGATTGCACATGTAGCATTTACTTCCTCACCTTTGATATGGGCAAACACAAATAATCCCTTCTTTCTTTCCCATCTACATTTGTGCACCCAACATTTGTATAAGAACCATATATATATATATATATATATATATATATATATATATATATATATATATATATATATATATATATATATATATATATATATATATATATTATGGTAGGCATGTGTAATAAATATCCCACACCAATCCACTTAAATAACCATCTCCAACAAATAATGAGGAACTACTATAATCATCAATGGCATGCCCAACACATACATCCTTGTGATTAGGCTAAGATTTAGCATGAGTGTTAAAACCCACCTATTGGTTGCCCAAATCATTTCTCAAAAAGGGGAGATGATTGTCAAGCATGCCTACTCTTTATTCTCCTTCCTTGAAAAGCAATAATAAGATCAAATGACCTTGTAAGACCATACAAAAAAGTAGTTACGAGGGTCTTACCTAAGTCAAACCCCTATTTTTAGACAAGTAATAAATCAACAACCAATAAAGTCTAACATGTAATATAGTATAAATTGAAGATCTTGACCCAAGTATATTTATATTTATCAATGAAAAAAGAAACTAGTATATTATATATTCCCATTCACTAATCCTCTAATTTTGGTTTTGGTACAAGGTTGTTGCTCTAACACTTCAATATATGGCTTATCAATTTAGATCTAAGTGTATTTTCACGTGCATTTTTCTCATCTTCTTTCCTATAATGTGGTATTGCATTCATGTACTTATATAGATAGATATTATATAAACAAGTGCTTTTATTGATCATTTTGGTTTCCATATATAAGATTTGATACTTTATATAAAACTAAGTGAGACCTTGTTTATATGAATAATTGATGGCCAGAGTAGACACTCCATCTCTATGAGATAACATAAACATAGGCATCGCTATTGCAATGTCATCTTCACAGGCGCTGACAGAGGTATATATTAGTTCTTGTAATTTTGAATTGTAAAAATAGACTTATTTTAATAATTTTAGTACGTGTACTTGGGGAAATATAACTTATGTAAATGTATTATGTATGCAAGGTTGTCCTATGATAGTGGATAGTCCCAGTCAGATGATGAGTATGAAAACTTCTCATGTTTCTCCCATATTTGAGATGCCTATTCAGACAATTGCACCTACCATTCACTTATTTGAGCATGAAAAATAGATTGAGAAGGATCGTGAGCTTGTAATAAGTGCATGTTTAAATGATATTTTATTATAGTTTAAAATTAATTTATTAACAATTGTTTGAATTTATTTCATGTTAATTTCATAATAATTCTTATATTTGAATAGGCTCAGTTGCAAGCTAGCTATGAGCGTAGGACCCACAGTCAGACCTTGGAGAAATCTAAGGCATTAGAGGGGTCTCCATCTATTATCAGGTCATCCCAGGGAGAGTCTTATTCAAGGAATGAAAAGAGAGGGAGGCTATTTTATGCATAGGATGTCTTACACATGAGATGTACTTTTTTGTATGCCTATATGGTAATTTATGCATTTTTGGCATTGTATATGCACATATGACATTCAGCTGAAATTAGATACTATGTTGGTAGATGTAATTTTTGTATCCCTATCATGGTAATCTATGTATTATTGACATTAGACACATGTGCCTATATTGTATGCCTATCATGGCAATCTATCTAATTTATATTCATTTTTTATTTCATTGTGTGTTATTGTATAGTGTTGTTTTGATCTTCCAAATTATTATCTATTGGATCTCATATTTAATGTTGTACACATAAATGAGGATTAAAAAATTATTATTTTCAATGCTATAAATCTCGGATCTCACATATTTTTTTAAATTAAAATTTTTATTTCACTGTGTGTAGTGGAAATGACTAATGATACTCTTATCACTTAGGTTTAATGGCCTTATTCTCTTTTTACTTGCTTCTTGTACACTTTGGATACACTTCTTGGTGTCATTAGACATCTTACAAACCTCTCACATTTAGTCTCTAACTCATTTCATACATTTCATTCACAAATGTCCTCTCTCTCTTTCACTATTTTCTCACTAGGCAATCCTCTTAGGTTTCAAGTACCAAAACTTGATATAGGTCTCAATGAATCAGTATTTTGTCATATATGTTCTTATATGGTCAAATAACACCTGCCTTAACCTATTACAATTTCTCAAACACACTTCAACATTCAATTCCATGTATAGGGCTCACAATGGTCTCCTTAGGCTTGTAACCCCTTTTTGAGAAAATTTTATTGGTTTGATAGATATATAAACTCTTATGTATATTTAAAACCTTTTATATCCACCCTTTATCTCTTTAAAATTCTTTATTAATTTTTATGACCTAACTCCATACCTAGACCACACTTCCTTTGTAAACCACCCTTCAATTAGGCCTAATTAGCCCTATCTTAAATCCATAATCACTAAATCCATACTTTATGCCATTAAACCACACAAAACCCACTTTATTCATTTTCCATACATTAATACAAATCATATTATGAAGTTTCATTAATTTCTAAGTATTAAAACTCTTTCTATGGGGTTTTTGCTCTTGAAACCCTAGTTAAGCTTCTACAGAGGCCGAGGGGATATATAATTCAATATATTAAGATCTAAAATTTTTAAAAGGACCAAAATTACACATATAGGTATATTTTCACTCCATACACCTTAGAAAATAGGTGAGACATCTCATTTCTCTTTATTCTCTTTTCTAGCCATCAAAACACATATTTTTGAGTCCTATTTAGGATTGTAACAATAGAGTTTGTGTATCAATAAGTGTCAATGACTCTCTTAAGGGATTTTACAATTCTAACTACCTTATTTCCACCTCTCACCAACAATACAAACCATTGTATCCATTATCATACACATTTATACAAGAAAAGTCTCCTCTCTATCTTGACTATGCACAACAAAGCACCCTACATGCTTGTGACAACAACATGGAGTATTAGTTCAATTAAAAATATTTCATGCATCTTGTAAGAGATTAAAAAAATCCTTTTCTGATGGGACCATCTTGAAATTCCATAGATTCAATGGAATACTTGACGAGATTAAGAAATAACTCTTCTCTTTGCAATGCGACTATTAACCCAAAATAGGGTATAGACAAGGTTTATTTATTCTAGAGGACTCTATGTTGATTATTTATCATTATATTTTGTATAAAAAATAATTATCCTTCCACCTCAATGATCATTATCAATCTATATATCATTATCTACACCAAAGTCATACTCCCTTTGTGAGAAACAACCATTTACTTTCATATTAGACTGTCATAAGAAAAATAGGGTATATGGGTATATGTTGTACTCATTTCTCTATAAATACTTATAGGTTCAACACATTCAAAACTAATATCATGATGACTCACAACTTACCAACCTGGTGGAATCACTCCAAGCTCCCTTCCTTGATTGTGACCTATAATCACT
This sequence comes from Torreya grandis, assembly GCA_037957365.1. NCBI lineage: Eukaryota > Viridiplantae > Streptophyta > Pinopsida > Cupressales > Taxaceae > Torreya > Torreya grandis. Next base: position 3,587,387 of record JARHVA010001208.1, read on the forward strand.
TCTTGGTTACCACCTACAGTCATTCATCCACCTGAAATCTTAAAAAAATGATAACTTATTTATGGCCTCAAGGACATTCAAGGATAACATGAAACTAATGAAATAACATAACACTAAATGGAGAATCCAAAAGAAGTAACTTTCTAGGTCAATTACTCAATACCACCTAATACGTCAATAGGTCAATTATCACCTAATAGGCCAATAGGTCAATAGGTAAATAGGTCAAAGTTGTCAAAGTTGTCAAAATTATCAAAGTTTTCAAAGTTGTCAAAGTTGTCAATAGCTCAATAGGTCAATAGATCAATTACCCATTAAGTTTCTAGGTCTCTAGTTTAAGCTGTCAAAATTGTCAAAGTTGAAGTTGTGGTTATAAAACTCTATTTACAATGCTTCTTGAGTGAAAATTAATACTGCCAACATGTCTGGAGGGTAGATAACATATAAGACTAAGTTCTTGGCCTTCTGTCAATCTCGATTGACAAACTCACCACCCATTCTGACCTCAAGAACACTCTTCCCACTATAATAAAAATACATATTTTTATCCTAAGTTCAAATATGTATAAAACTAAAAATATACATCATTTCCATAAACTATCAGATACCTCCCATACCTATTTAATCCCTATAATCAAACCCCAAAGCACTCAGGTGGATGCTTCTAGATCAATCCTTATAATCATTAGTGCTAGTGCCAAGACAAGCTTTGAAATGGTAGTAGTTCTTAGAATTTATAAATAATATACCACCTACACCACAAATGGCAGGAGTACCCTAACAAGCACCATCAAATTATCCCTAGGGAACAGAGTAATCAATAGGAGGATGGATAATATAGTTTTGTTTATGAATTTTTGGCATGTTTTTGAAATACTCAAATGTAGGAATGTTTTACCTTGAAATATAGAGGCATTCCTCGTGAGCTAAATACCCTAGGAAACTATAAATGGTAATGCCTTGTAGTTATGTAGGTCTGATCTCTTGTACCATTTCTCAAGATAATCATAAACTATGAAACCCTACCAGCAATCTTTAACCCCAATGGAAAGTTCCAGCTCAACCCAAATCATGGCAGCAAATGGACAAGTGACCAGAATATGGTACATGGTCTCTAAAGAATGAAAGCATAAATTGCATCTCCCTAGGCCTTGCCAATTCCTTCTTTGTAGAAATTCCCAAGTGAGATCCTTATTACTGAATGCAAGCCACATAAAGATTTTGGTTTTATGAGGTCCATTTATCTACCAAAGTTTCATCCACCATTACTTTCTCTCATCTGGGATCACATTTAGAAAATTAGAAAGGTAACCAAGATGCACTAAGTATTCTCCTAGTTTGGGGTTCAAGGACCAAGCCAACTCATCATCCTCATTATAAAGTCTGATTTGACTTCATTTTAATTGGTGAACATATGCATCCCAACTCAAACCAACCTCCCTTTCAATGCCCAACATGTGAGAACTTTTACAACCTTGCCTTCAATGATTGGTGTGAAATAGATCAACCACCTAATTTAAGAAAGTGATACCCTACCCTTCCAAAATGTTCATCACATCTATAGAAAGTATGAAATCAGATCCAGAACCAATCCATGGGTCAAGCCCCACTCTAAATTTTGTGCGAGAACCAACCTTCCATTTAAGCCATTAACCAATGATAGGGAAGGCTTTGATAGAAGATATCTAAGTAATAGAGGCATTATGGACAGTTTTTTTTGGGATGTGAAAGCACTCTTCCAATAATAGTGGTTCAATGTACTTTTGTATAATGATTTGATTCCAAAGGCCATCCTTGGTGAAAAGCTTCTAAAGACTTTTGGTTGTAAGAGCTGCACCAAATAAATGAATATATTTTATGCCCCAACCCCTTATGTCCTTTGTAGTAGAAATGGTCTGCCATTTGATAAGGGAAGTGCCATCCTTTTCTTTTATGCCCGTCCAAAGATATCTAAAACTTTTTTGATAGATCTTGTCTAGAACACCTTTTGGAATGTGGGTTAATGTAAGCCTTTAGACCAGAATGGCCTCCAAAATAGATTTTATTAGAGTAAGTTTGCCTCCAAGAGAGAGCCAATGATTACACCAACAATAGATGTGCTTATCCACCTTATTGATTAACTAGTGCCAACCATTTTTCCTATAGTCATTAGGTTTCAGCAGGTACCCCAAAACATAAGGACAAAACTAAGTTCCACAACTTGAAAATGAATTTTTTTAGAAATCTAATGGATATGATGCTCCCCCAAACTACTAAAAGAAATGCTAGAATTTTGCACATTTATAGTCATGCCCATGACCACACTAAAAATATCCAATGAATCCTTAAGCAAAGTGATGTCCTTCCAAGAACCATCACAAAAGAGTATCACATCATCCACAAACAATAGGTGTGTGAGATATATGTCCCTACTAACCTTAATCCCTCGAAGGGATCCCTCTCTCTTAGCCTCAATAAGGAGTTGACTCAACCCTTCAACAATAAGCAAAAATAACAGTGGGAAGAGTGGGAAACCCTATGTAAGCCCATGCAAAGATCTAAAAATGTAGAAGTTGATCCATTAATGATAATAGCAAAAGAGATAGAAGAAAGACAACCCATAATCTAGTTAACCATAGGGATTTGTAAACCAATATTGATCAATATTAATCTCAAATAAAGCCAATTCACTCTATCATAGGCCTTGGAAAGGTCCAATTTTAGTACAAGAGCCATCAACTTCTTAGTCTTAATGGAATGTAGTCCTTCTTGTGCAACCCCTATCGCATCATGGATCTGACACCCATGTAAGAAACCAAATTGTTCCTTGGAGATTGAGGTAGACAAGAGACCTTTGATCCGAGTGGAGATGATTTCAGTAATAAATTTGTAAATACATTTACATAAGGAGATAGGACCAAAGTAATCAAATGAGTCCAGTTTGTCCTTTTAGGGGACGAGGGCAATGAAGGTAGAGTTGAAAGACTAGAGTATCTTACCTGATTGTCAGGTCTCCTTAATGACCCTAATCAGGTCCACACTAATCAAATCAATAAAGCCTCTAAAGAATTCAATGAACCAACCATCTGACCTCGGGCTCTTATATTTTTAGAAGTTAGTCAATGTAGACAGTAATTCCTCCTTGCAAACAATAAACATCAGCCTCTCATTATCAGCATCAGTAATAAAATTAGGAAAGAAGGTAGAAATCTTAACAATTTCCATAATGTTCACATGAGTTAGATCCTAATATAATTGATGAAAGTGTGAAACACAAATCTTAGATATATCATGGAATGGCCTCATAATAGAACCATCTGGTTTAGGCATTTCCCATATGGTATTCTTGCATTTATGGTTTTTAGATTTTTTTTGAAAGTATTTAGTATTTTCATCACCATTCTCCAACCAAAGAGCCCTGCTTTTGAGTCTCCATTGAGCTTCAACATCCTCAATTTTTTATCGTAGTTGCATTTTCAAAGATTTATGTCTATTTTTGGTTAAACCATAAAATGTTTGATTAAAAACTTGACCATATATATATCACATATATGATGTTCTAGCAAAGAAAAATCAATATCAAATTCCAGACATTTTTTGGCAGCACAAGTAGCAGCCCCCTTTTTCACTCTTTTAAGGTTGGAAGCAAATTGTAGACTAGCCAATTTTGTAAATTGTGGATCAAATACAACCCACTCCTTCTCAATCAATTTTTTAAATTCTTGATCTTTCAACTAATTTGAATTGAATTTGAATGGTCACGGAGGCTTTTTATCTCCACAATCAATCTGCATCAGAATTGGTAGATGATTAGAGTCACCACCCGTAACAATCCAAGATCTAATGTTATCAGGGACCATCAATAGTGTATCTGAGATGAGGAATCTATCAAGACACTTAGCCACACTGTGCATCCTAGTTCTCATGTTCTTCCAAGTAAGAGCCAATTTAACAGGTTCCAAGTCCACTAGATGTGAATCATCAAATTTTTTAAGGAAGTAATCAGCTAAAGGATCCATTCTCATAACTTCCCCCCACACCTCCACATGCTTGGTGAAAAAACTTAGGCCACCCCAAACAATAATAGTTGCATCTGTCATAAAATTTTGGTTAAAAAAACATCCCAAATGCAAGTCTTTCCACATTGGGACCGTAGATATTTAATACAGAGAAAGATGTTCCAAGCTCCAATGATTGGATTTCCATCCCAATGCCAAAGTGATATAAAAATGAAATTTCCAACCTCACAGAGGTTTTACACTACCCTAAAATCAAACCACTAGTATTGCCAATGGAGTGCGAAGCTAAAAAAGACCAGTCCCTCAAATTTTTTGATAAACCTTCATTAATTGTACTTCTTGCAAGCTTTGTTTCTTGAATCAGAAGCAAATCTAGCTTGTGTAAGTGAATTAGATGCTTCAAAGCAATTTTTTTTGTGGGACTGCCCATCCCTCTATTATTAAGGGATAATATCAACATATCAACCATTTAATGGGACAGTCCCCACTCCAAGGGTCCCCATGATTGCTTTTTATTTTCCCTGTTTAACATCTAAACCCACAGTATTAATGGCTTGGTGATTTTTTTATGGATGTTTTGGCTTTGAATGAGAGTAATTAAAATCCTTGAGCTTCCCCAATCCTTGTTGAAAACAAAAAAATTCATCCACATCCCAACGAGATCTCAAAGGGTATCTTGAATGACTAGAGTTGGAGAGGGATTCAATTAGTATCAAATCAAAATAAATCATCTTGTGGTGATTTTTATTTTCTCTCCCAACCTTTTGAAAATACTCGCCAAGAATAGAGTTTTCTCTTGAGAATTGTTTTGGACACTCCGGCTTTCCCGATTGTAATGGCAATGGCACAAAATGTTTAATATCACCCACTAATCCTTCTTGCTCTAAATGAGCCTTTAAACTTTTTAAAATAGTATCCAAAGATAGAGCAACATTCCCCTCCATAGTGGTAGATGATGGACAAGTTAGGGAATCCTAAGGAAAAGGATGAATAAAAAACTATGATCTAAAAGCATCACATCCCAATATGTTTACCATGAAGACTGGTTTAGATTTGCACCAAAAGAGTGTGAGGCACTCCAATACAAGGATAAATCTTCTCCCAAAAAGGATTTTTTAATACTTCTCTCCAAATTCATCTATTCACTCAAATGATTATAATTTCCCCTATAGTGGGAGTGGGATTCCTACTACAATAGGTAGTGGAAGTTTTAAGCAGCCCTCCCCACTAGCAAGTTTCTACCATCATGGCTGAGAATGTGAAAACTGCTTCTTTCTCCATTCTTTGAGAGAGAAACTATGTGAACAATCAATTTCTAGATGTCCATAAGCATGAAATCTAACACACCTAAATGGCACTCCCACATAATTTATAGATTGTGTATGAATCTAGGATCCAAATTCAAGAACAATATTCTCCTCCAGACCATCTAGAAAATTAATGTCAACCAAGATTTTGGCCACTATTCTAGAGGATTATTTGATATAGCTATTATCCACCCCAAGGAAGTTGTCAATGCTATCCCCAATGGCTTAAAAAACTTTTTGTTTCCATATTCCTAATGGTAGACCTGATAATTTTACCCAAATCAACTGAGTCATGAATTTCTCCACCCGAGAATTGAAGATTGATGTCCATCTCTTAAGAGTAGGAGGTGATGACCCCCAAAACCATCTGTGTGAAAATATGTGAGTAACATTTTTTATGGAGTTGAAAAAAAAGGCCATCCAATCTCTGACTAAGATGTGGGATATGGGAGAGTATCCTAGTAGTGGTCTCTAGTGTTGATCAATCCAGCTATCTAGATTGTAAGCCGAGATTATCTTCCTATATAAACATCCTCTAAAGACAGTATTTGTCATCTCTAGGACTTGATCCATATTTACATCTTCTCCAAGCACCAATCTGACTAGTTTTCCCCTAAGTTTATGCACCTCATTTCTTTTCTTGTAGAAGACTATTGTGTAGTTCCTCTACACTTTTCCAACAACTAGGGATGTAAGAGGGCCGAACGATAGGAAAATTATGATACATCTCCCCCTCCAACCTATGAGAAACTCTGATATTGTCTAAATAAAAACCTAACTACTCAAGTTCCTGAGAAAGTAAATCACCTTTGTCCAAAGAGAACATCGAAGGAAGACAATTTTCAAGGAGGTTCCCTATAGGTTCAAAGATCCATGGAGGTTCAAAATCTCTAAGTATAGTGGAGTAATTATTTTCAAGAGTTTGATCCTTATTTTCCAATACACTAGTAGAAACATTAATGCCTAGTATATAACCCTTGGTAGTCAAATTGTTAGCTCCATTTCTAACCTCTATGCCTCTTAGATGTGTAGAAGGCACCTGAATATGATTGGGTTCCCCTCTCAAATCTTTTGGTGAGTCAAACCCAAATATGGATGACAAAGAATTTTTCTAAATATCATCGGAGAAGATGCTCCTCCTAGCAAGTGGATCTAATGAATAGTTCACAAGTTCTTCCTCTAGATCAAGGTTGAATATATTGAAATAAATAAAAACCATAGCCTCAAATTTAATGGCTTCCATATTTGATTGGTGTATTAGTAACCAATCATTCCAATAGTGAAGACAATCAGCCCCAAAAACAATCTAAAAAATTGCCCATGAAATAAAAAAGCATCAAAGTTGGGAAAAAATAAAAGACACAATTGAGGCCTTATTAGAAAGAAGAAGCAACCAATTGGTTTCCCCTCTACATACCCCATCCCCCAAGAGGAGATATACCTAAGGTATATCCCTTCAATCCTCTCCCAAACTATGTCAAATCGAAAAATAAAAAACACATAAAAAGAGACAACTGCAATCACCCACATCGGTATAGCAATCTGAATGGTCAAGATACAAATTAATGATAACAGAAACATAAACCAATCATTAGTAAACAATGAGTGTGAATGAACTAAATTAGATGGGAGTGGATATGCAAAAAATAGAGCATAGCTCAAGACAAAATTTTGTAAAGTAGTTGTCTGGCAATCTACTTGAAGCTAAAAAACAAATGTCATAAATCCAATGCATTTAAACCTATTGTTGGAGTAAAATCCATCCCTCCCCACTCTCCAAATGGGAAATAAATCTCAATTATGTTCCTAAATCAAAGCCTCCTTCCCAAATTAAACAAAGCATCAAAAGAGGGCATATATCTGCTCCACTTCAAAAACATCCACTGCATACTGGTTAAAAGGCAAATGTTCCTCCAAAGATATCCTCCTAGAGCCTCCCCCCATTCCTCCCTAGTTGTCATCTCAGAGTCTATCTCATGCTCATTAGATGCCTCAAGAACACCCTTCCCAATACAAGAAAAATGCATTTTTTAGCCAAAGTTCAAATACCCATAAAACCTATGCTTCTCTTCATTTCAATAATATAAAATTCTTTACTGATAGTGTCAACCATGTAAAGGTGGAAACTTATATGGCACTACTAACCTATAAAAAAATATTAGTAAGTAATTAAAAATGAAATTTACATATGTACTACCTACAAAATTAAAAAAGAATGGTAAAATTGATTACATCTACATTTCAAAAGTCAATATACCTTCGTATTTCAATCCAATGAACCACTAGGATTTACTTTAACCTTGATAGTATCAAGAATAGCTTCATGGTCTAACTCTTGAACTTTCCAAAGTTTCCTATTTAATGGCCTCCCATGATACTTTTGTAGTTGAATATTCATTGCAAGAATTAAATTTGAATAGTGTAGTATTTTCCCATGCATTTCAAACTCTTCAAACAACCATTGATATGATTTTTTTATAGGATATTGTCGAAACCAAGTTCCAGTGACTACCATTGACCCAACGGGATAGTCAATGTTTTTTCCATCTATAACTAGGGAAGTCAATTTTTTATTTCTCTTTACACACTGACACAAGTAATAATCAATTCTTTATTCATTATCCTCATCTGTAATAAATACAAAAACATGCCCTGTTTCATAAAAAATCATTTTAGTGACAATATGAAGATATTTTTAATGAGAATAAATTATACATAATGAAAAATATTCTACATGGTTGTACTAGATCAGAAACATGGTCAAAGTCATTTGATGATGTCATATTTATAAGTTGCAATGTTGTTGGAACCTGATATGTGTTGATTGGAATTAGAGGTTTAGAACTCCAATCATCCACCCACTCTTGTGACTCACACTCATTCCAAATAGTGTCCACACATGTAGAATACAAACATGCTAAGTATATCATATGAATAGTCCAATAACTTGCATATGAGCTACAAAATGAGTGGAGGTCACTTGAACTTGTTAGAGTCATACGATCCTCATACTTTGTCAAGTGTTCTTCCTCCATTAAAACAAATATGTCTATGAATAGTAGAATTTGGTTGAGCACCATGATACATGTTTTCATTACACCATTCAACCACAATTTTTGCATCTCTCAAATGAACACCCTCTTGAAAATTTCAACTCCTCCCTTGCAATATCTCTTTTTACACATGCTCTAGCACCATCATGCTCCCCATTTCTATGGTCAGCCTCAGTGAAACTCCAAATATGTTCTACACCAGTGGTAACGTGCATCCTAATCAATCAATAAAACATCTATGCATTTTTAAATTATGATGTGCAATTATTTGACCAAATGTAATGTTGATTGAAATTAATTTTCCTTTGACTCAACTGTTCATAGAACTTCTGAAAACAATCTTGCATATACTTTGAAAAATGTGATATGTCATCACTAATATAGAAATGGTAATCCCCTAATATTCTTAGTTATTTCTCTATACTATCAGGTACATGCATAAATGCTATATGCATGAATATGGCAACTTATGATGAGTTGTAATATTACGATTGAACTTACATTTGGGGTTTGAATGTGTAATGTTTAGCAAAATCAACTGCTAGAATAATTGAATCAAGTGTGAATGTATCCTTGCTTATATTGAAATGTTCATCCAACTGTCTAGCCCTATGTGTGTACCTTGTATATTCACAAAAAATCTTCTCCCTAAATTTGACTAAAAATTTGAAAATAGGTATCTTTTTTGTAACAAGATCACACCTTTTAGAATCTTTACCATCTTTTACTTGATAAATCACTGATTTATATTTGTTTAAACCAACTAATTCTTGTCAATTGCACTTGTAATATCCTCATGGATACTTTTTTTTTTAAAATTTGGCAATCCACCACAAATGTTGCAATTTCCATTTAAACATGATTTATTGTAAAATAATTATCCATCCGGTCTTTTGCAAAAGATAGTTGGAATAAATTCACTTACTAATTTTGGTGGTAATTCAATTCCATACTTTTGCAAAATGTTAGTATGCAAAATACAACAAATATGGTGAAAAACATCATAGTGCATTGAAAATTTAACATGTTGCCTGCAACAAGTGGTGTGTGTGTGATTTATTTAACATAAAAAGCTTTTACCATCTCAAAATATCTTTGACAAAAATAAATTTGTGGATATTTTTCCAAAAAAGTAGAGTACAATGATGTTGGAGTCATAGCCAATAAATATTTTGCATGTAGTTCATGGTTACGAAAACCAACTCTTATTTTCACAACATCTCTTGCATTGGGCAAAACTCTTGTATTGTCTTTCCAAAATTGAACAAGTAACTCTTTGAGAGTATCGATGATAGCCTTGTCTTTTCATAGAAGTATACTAGAGAATGCCCAGAGCTCATTGGTATTAGGTTCATTAAGTCTTTCACATCTTTCAATTGCTTGCATTATTGTTTTTATGTTTATATCAAGTGTTTGGCTTATTTTTTAAACTATTCATTTTTCCCTATTTTGTCACTTACTGCACAAGTTGTAAGTATACATTGGGCAACATTACAATCTTTGATGCATGATTTTGGGCCTACAATATGATATGCATCATGTAGATTTTCAGTAATTTCATTGTTTTCATCACCCATGTTAGATGTTCTTAGTAATAATGTGTACATTATAGGTCTCATCTTAATCAATTTTATCAATTAAACAAATAATTGACATCTTTGACTATCATACTCCAAATTATGAAAAAAAGTATCCCAAATTTGTTGAGCTAGTCTTCTTGAATGGTGATCAAACATTTTATTATGCATTGGTTCTAAAATATTTTTATTGACTTTAATTATGTACTTTTATTTCCGACACACAATTCTTGGAGGTATTGGTACTGTTGGAATTTGTTGAGAGGGTGTTTAGAAATCATTATTACTTTCATTGTTTAGAGGTGGGATGATATTTTCTTCATTGTTAAGTTCTTCATTATATGTTTCCATGAAATTTTCTTGATGGTTAATCTCATCATTATTTGTTTCCATCAAATTTTCTTCATTCATGGGGGGGTGAAGCATCATACATAGACTCATCATCAACAAAACCTAAACTTGGAACTTAGAATGTGAACTTCCAACATTAAGTAATTCATTATTTTTAATTTCATTATTATTCATTTCATTATAGTCAATTTTAACAAAATTCAATTGACTATAGTCAATTTTATCATTGTTTAATTCATTATCATCAATTGGCTCATTATTTAATAACATTTAGTTCATCAGGATTAGGGTTTGTACCTTGTCTAACATGAGGTTTTTTCATTCATAACTTGTGTTTCTCTCTCAAACATTCTAATTCCTCTGGTATTTTATTATTTAACATCTTCCTCTTTGAATGTGATCTGACACCCATTAGAAGGGACAATTGACAACTTTTCAAATGTGAGGTCAAGTACACAAGTACTACATATCTTGAAGAAGTACATAGAGAATGTTTGTGAGGAAAAAATTCTTGATTTGGGTTAAAAATAGTTGTTGATAAGTGAGCTTAATCTAAAATAAGAATAACATTATCATGTTATATAATAGGATTATGTTATTACATAATGCAATCATGTTATGAGTTTATAAGGTTTGACCCCATTCTACATATCGAGAAGCTTATATTGACAATAATGCAATCGTGTTATGTAATAACGTGATCACATTATGTAATAACGTGATCACATTATGTAATAAACATGATCACATTATTGTAAATATAAGATTTGAGGTCGGTAATTGGCAATGAGAACCAAGCGTTGCCTATGTTAAGAACAATGCAATCACGTTATTAAATAATGTGATTGTGTTATACTTAATATAGATAAGGGATTATGGATTAGGGATTAAGGAATTAGTGCGTAGGGTTTCTTGATAAGGGATTATGGATTATGGATTATAATTTATGTTTTAGAGTTTAGGGATTAGACACTAGGGCATGTAAAGTTTGGGTTTAAGGGTGTATATAAGGTCTAATCACTCTATGCCATGTGTAAACCTAATTTTTACTACAAAGGATGTTAATTGGGCTAAATCTATTGGTAAATAGGGAAAGTTTTTGGTTTATAATTTAGTCTATAGTGTTTAAGGCTTAGGTTTATGGTACACAAGGTCAATTGCAAAGATAATTCTTAGTCTAAATGATGTTAATTTAGGCTAAAATGATTGGTTCAACATTAAAAGAGTTTATATTTATGGTTTAGAGTTTAGGAATTCATAACTTTAAGCATTAGGTCTTGGGGTATAGGTTTTAGGGTATATAAGGTACAATCATGATGGTGATTGGGGTAAATTAGAGCTGATCAAACCCCATATCACATTTTATAGTCATACAATTAGGTTGAAGGGGCTCAAAATAACCCCAATTTACTTCAGATGCACAACTAGATTGGTACTCCAAAGGCTACATTTTGGCCATAGGTTTTAAAATGCATTTTATGACATCTCATGATAAAATCAGTTATATCATAAGGCAAGTATGTTTGTGGCATGTAGTGAGTATTAGGGCATAGAGCTTACAATTTATGTTTTAAGGATTAGGGATTATGGCTTGGGGTTTAGGTTTAAGGTCCTATATATTAATGTCTAATTGCTCTATGCCGTGTGTTCAAACCTAATTCTTACTACAAAGGATGTTAATTGGGACTAAATTGAAGTTAGTAAATAGGGAAAGTTTATGGTTTTCAATTTAGGGTATAGTGTTTAGGGTTTATGGTTTATAGCTTTTAGGTTTTAATGTATATACATGGTTTAGGGTACACATGGTCAATCACAAATATAATTAAGGATAATTTGAATCACTTGGACCCATTTGTGACTATAGAATGTGTTATTGGGTTGTCATTATACCATGGATGTCATCATGCAGATTAGGTGAAATAGTCAAATGGGGCAATCAGTCCTCTGATTGAGGCCAAACTGAACCCTGTGCACTTAAATATTAATCTAGAAATGATGTTAATTTTGGATAAAATGATTAGTTCAAGGTTTAAAGAGTTTATATTTATGGTTTAGAGTTTAGGGATTAGGAACTTTGAGGATGAGGGCTTAGGGTACAGGTTTTAGGCTATATAAGGTACAAGCATGTAGACAATTAGGATAAATTTGTGAGCCTTGAACCTATATCTGTGATATAGAGTAAATAATGTGAATTTAGGATCAATTATACCCCACATCATCATAGATTTAGCCTACAAAGTCAATTTTGGTAATGAGTGATGAAATTTTAACTAAGTTTATCCCTATGAACCTAATTCTTAATACACACACACACACACACACACACACACACACACACACACACACACACACACACACACATATATACATACATACATACATACATATGTATGTATATATATGTATGTATGTATGTATATATATATATACATACATACATGTATGTATTTATGTATGTGTGTGTGTGTGTGTGTGTGTGTGCACACACACATATATATATGTATGTATATATATGTATATGTATATGTGTGTGTGTGTGTGTGTGTATAGACACACACACACACACATATAATTCAGTTGAAGGGGCTCGAAATAACCCATATATATATATATATATATATATATATATATATAGAGAGAGAGAGAGAGAGAGAGAGAGAGACATATACAATTTGGTTGAAGGGGCTCGAAATAACCCCAATTTACTTCAGATGTACAACTAGATTGGTACTCCAAAGGCTACATTTTGGCCATAGGTTTAAAAATGCATTTTATGACATCTCATGATAAAATCAGTTATATCATAAGGCATGTATGTTTGTGGCATGTAGTGAGTATTAGGGCATAGGTCTTACAATTTATGTTTTAAGGATTAGGGATTACGGCATGGGGTTTAAGTTTAAGGTCCTATATATTAATGTATAATTGCTCCATGCCATGTGTTCAAACCTAATTCTTACTACAAAGGATGTTAATTGGGACTAAATTGAAGTTAGTAAATAGGGAAAGTTTATGGTTTTCAATTTAAGGTATAGTGTTTATGGTTTATGGTTTATAGCTTTTAGGTTTTATTGTATATACATGGTTTAGGGTACACATGGTCAATCACAAAGATAATTGAGGATAATTTGAATCACTTAGACCCATTTGTGACTATAGAATGTGTTATTGGGTTGTCATTATACCATGGATGTCATCGTGCAGATTAGGTGAATTAGTCAAATGGGGCAATCAGTCCTCTGATTGAGGCCAAACTGAACCCTGTGCACGTAAATATTAATCTAGAAATGATGTCAATTTTGGCTAAAATGATTGGTTCAAGGTTTAAAGAGTTTATATTTATGGTTTAGAGTTTAGGGATTAGGAAATTTAAGGATTAAGGCTTAGGGTACAGGTTTTAGGGTATATAAGGTACAATCGTGTAGGCAATTAGGATAAATTTGGGCACCTTGAACCTATATCTGTGAGTAAATAATGTGAATTTAGGATCAATTATACCCCACATCATTATAGATTTAGCCTGCAAAGTCAATTTTGGTAATGAGTGATGAAATTTTAACTAAGTTCATCCCTATGAACCTAATTCTTAACACACACACACACACACACACGTGTGTGTGTGTGTGTGTGTGTGTGTGTGTGTGTGTGCGTGCGCGTGCATATATATACATATACATATATATACATATGTTGGAGGCATTTCTATTGAGAGGAACACACCTAAGATTTGTCCATGGATTTTTGGGTGCCATTCCTATCACTTCTGATAGTTGTCAACTAGGCTAATGGGAGACTCTATTACCATCAACTGAGTTCATTATTGTTGTTACACCGCATTATTTTTGGTTGACTATAGGTGGATCTTGACTGCATAATATAGTCTCCAAACTGCATTATATAGTCTTCTAGCTACATTATGTATCCAAATGACTACATGATATCATTAAATGACTAGAATATGTCACTTGATTACATGATGTAGTTTCTTGATTACATGATGCCTTCAAATGACTACATCATGGAGTCAGGTGATATGCTATGGTCATGACACATTACAATCATCTAATAGTGTCATGTAATCATTCAGCTACATAATGCAATTAGGATGCAGTAGGGCAACTACATAATGTAATCTCTCAATGGTATTATGCAATCTCTCGATGGCATCATGTAGTCAGATGATTGTATGTTGCCATTAAATGGCCACATGATGCAATCTTTTAACAACATCATGCGATCGAGAGACTACATCCTATTATTTATTTTTATGGCTATATAATCCTATGGTAACTATGGGTGAATGCATTGAAAAAATATATTCAATTTCAACATTTATGTTTGAGTTTATAATAATGTCATTTGACACCTAGTTGCTATCATCTGACACTTGGTTGTAGTCACTCAACTATTGGTTTAACTTATTCAAGGAGTGAATACCATCAGGGTAGAACATTTATTATATTATATATAAGTATCCATTTAATTTAGTGGTCTAGAGTAAGGGGGTGTGTTTGAAGTAGTTGTTGAGCCACACCTACTCTAGCCCACTACCTATCCTTGCCAAGTTGTCAACCACCATGGAGGACCTTAACATCTACTAGCTCCAACTGTCAACCAACCTCCAACATTTAATTGAACATCTTATTTTTTATTTTGATGGCTTTATGATCCAATGGTAACCATGGACGCATGCATTGATTAAAATATATTCAATTCCAACATTTATATCTAAGTTTATAACAATGTCATCTGACACCTAATTGCTATCATTTGGCACCTAGTTACAATCACTTATCTGCTAGTTTAATGTACTTGAGGAATGAATACTATCAGTACAAAATTTTATAATATATTATATATATAAGAGTATCCATTTAATATAGTGGTATAGAGTAATGGGATGTGTTATAAGTAGTGGTCAAGTTACATCTACTCTAGCCCACCATCTATCCTTGCCAAATTATCAACTACCATGGAGGACCTCAATGTCTATCAGTGGCAACTATCAACCAACCTCCAACATTTAATTAAATAGCTTATTTTTTATTTTGGTGGATATATAATCTTATGGTAACCGTGGATGCATGCATTGATTAAAATATATTCAATTCCAACATTTATGTCTGAGCTTATAATAACATTTGATAAAGTTTTTACACGTGGCAAAAGGCATCAAAAGATTCATGGATGAATCTTAGGTTCCTTCATGCTAATAAAAATGCTCCCCATTAGGTCATCTTATTATTTATACAAATGAGCATATTGGCTTTGTGTGTTTCCAACATGTAACATGCAACACCAATGGGCCTTTATCAATCCCCATTCACTATAGATTTATAATTGTGACAAATCTATTGTAGGTGAAGTGCTCTCTCCTGATTTGAGATGACATGGGAGAAAATAGAGATAAAGAAGATAGAGAAAAGGGTGGCTAGGCATGTCACTTTTTCCAAGTGAAAGAAGGGTTTGGTGAAAAAAGTGAAGGAACTCTCCATTCTATGTAAAGCGAATAGAGGCCTTTTCACATTTTCTACAATAGTGAAGCTTTTTGAATTACTTGTTGATATTGTTTAGTGATGAAACTCCATATCTAAATTGTGCTCTGAATAGTATGCATCATTGAGTCAAATCATGGAAGGCTTGGAATAGAGCCTAAGATTTCTCAACTTCCCTTCTTATTAAGGTCAAATGTCCTAGATATTGTCTATTGAAAGGAGAAGTCTCCTTCTAAACCACACTGAAAATCACCATTTACTTCTTTTGGTTGTATGTCCATTTGAACAAAACCACATCAAAGATTGAAATTACAAACCACATCAAAGATTGAAATTACAACTTCTAAACAAAATTTTATACAATGTCAAAGTAAAATTAAATTAAAAAAAGTTTGGCATAAATGGTAGTATAAAATATCCACAATTTTTACATAACTAAGCTACGTATTTTAGATTTAAATCTTCCCTAGCAATGCAAAAAAGTACACAAAAGTATACACAATGAAAGGTTATGCAAATGTCTGATTTTTTTATTGTTGTTGGGAGTGTTGGACTCATATGAGAAAGCCATGTGTCCTCAAATAGCCTACACACACCTTGTTGCTGACAACTACTACATATAATGTAGTGCATTGAATATGTGTAGGGCCACTTCAATTCAATATTTAGAAACATGACCAAACCAAAATTGATGTAACAAAAAAATATTTTATTTCTCATACAAATATGCATGCATATAAGATTTAGGTACAATTAATATTAATATAATAAAATGAAAATTGTGAAAAAATATATATTTTATTTCTCATATGGATATGTATGCATATAAGATAGGCTGTAATATGATGTGTAGTGGATTTGATGCGAAAAATGGATATGTCAATATTGTAATGTCAAATCTTACCATAGAAAATTTAATTATACACACCACTGAGGTGTAACGTGGTCCCATACTACATCCAACGTGTATCTCGAATAAATGTTTCAATGTTGATGATGAGGGGACAAGACATTGAGGTCCTATAGTCTATCTTGTAGCTTCTGTTAGTGCATGTTGGCAATACATTGAAACCTAGAGTAATTATGTCATGATTAAGTATGTATGGGAAAGCCATACTCATACACTTGGAAGAAAATATAACTACAATTGGATGTTATCTTTGTAAGCATCTTATTTATCCTTGTTGGCAAAAAAACATAAAATCTAAGAGAGCACTAGTAAAAAAAAAAATGTTTTAGAAAAAAATATTAAAATAAATATCATATTATTTTTGGTTAAAGCTTCATTATTAAAAATGAGATGGAATCACTTGTCATGGGTTTGAGGTCAGGAATGACTACCGATTTACACTCCTCACTTTACAAAACCTCGATTTACCAAAAAATGGTAGATAATATAAATAATATACAATATAATTGCTTAATAAATATAATATAACTATTATTCATAATATTGAATATTATAATAAATATATGTTATATTATTAAATCAATATTATATATTATATGATAATATGTTATTAAATTAATATATTATAATATTATAATTTTTTAAATTTAAAAATTGTACATATATAATCTATTATACCGCCGTAGCATTAGGACAAAGTATGCAAAAATTATTGGGGATTTGAATCCATATCCACCATAAACCTTAAAATTAGCAACTTTTGTACTTTCAGTAGCAGTTTTACCTCTCCTCCATTCACTAAATAAAGAGAAATTTTCATTACTATTATGAATACAATCATTGTTGTTAGTGTAACTACTAAGAGAGATAATGGAAAAATCTTGTAAATATTGTATACATATCTATTTGTATATGGCAATCTGCGTCTATATCTATTTGTATATGGTAGTTTCAGTTCACCTTGAATTCTTTCATCGTTTTCATGCACTGTATGATCTTGCCCTTATCTACTACTTTATTTTTCAAGATCATAGTGAAACATGATGTATCATCCATGCACAACTCATTGTCATGCCATATACAGTAACACATTATCTCCTTTTCCACCATCACCTCTATTAAAAATATCAAATTATTGTTATTTAATATTTCATGAACAAAAATTTAACAATTTTTAAAATTATTAACTTCACATAAATTACTCGTACTGATTTACACTCTTTCACTTTTAAAATCCTACTTCACTGGAAAAAAATATTATATTCCTTCTGACCTAACCTTACGCCTTTGAAAGGACTCCTAATAGATATAAAGTAATTGAGAGTTGACTTTAAGAAATAAGATACTTTACTTAAAATAAATAAAATTCTAAGCGGCTAAGCGCAAGGTTCCAACATCATCACACAGGTATTTAATAGTAAGTTGTCGGTGGTAATTTTTAAATCCAACGGTTAAGGTCCAGGGTTATTAAAACCAAAATCGATAGAGGAGTCAGGGGACACAAGTGCCTTGCGCCCACTCCCATGTTTATGGTATAAATGAGGTGTGGTCCAATACAAGCAACTAACATGGTACATGTCATTGCCAGCTATGTAATGACTTTTAATAATTCACTTCAATATCTTTATGGTTGAGATTTGGAACAAATTAAATGTAAAGAAATTCATAAAATAATTATATAAATAAATATAATATATATTAATATAATTATATTAGAACGTAACATTGATTTTTAAAGATAAACTTGGTATAAATATCAATCTATAAAAAAAATATATAATTGAATAAACAATTTTAAAATTATTTTTATTAAAATATACATAATGAAAATATTATTTATTAATTAATATTTAATTAATTGTAATATTTAAAAAGAAATGTCAGTCATATTTTATAATATAATTTTAGAATTGGGAAAGATTTTTTAATCAACTTACTTTATTTTACATCTTTTCATAGTTTTGATTATTTTACATGTCTTAAAAGGAAATATATATATATATATATATATATATATATATATTTCGTGCCATTGCACCTGTGCGCCATACCATCCCTCTACAGTTTTTGAATCATTTTTTCGCTTAAAATATGTGTATGAGGCAGTAAATGATTAAAGACTAATATTTTTGTATGTATCTTTATGCTTATTCTTGGATAGTTAAAGATAATAAATTATAATATTCTTTTAAGTATGAGGAATTTAAGTGTGAGCTTATTTTCACCTTCCCTGAATATGTTCTCTCATTGTGAAGCACACTCTTGCACACTACTAATGCATCTTCTTCAATTTTATTATCAAAAACCCATGCTTGTTATTTCTGAGAATCATTATCATTCCACCTCCTTCTCTCGTCCAACTATCTCGTTTCATTGACACACTTCTCTTCTACGTCAACATTATGTCCTCACTCATCTACTCTCCTCTTGTACCCACCAAGCACCTCCTTCCCTCACCCAAACTCTCCCTTGCTCATCTCTCTCTTGTTACTTCCATGCAAATCCACCTCCTCTGAAGATTTTTAAATATATAAAAATAAAATCACAGTCAAATATATACAATATTCATAATATAGAAGAAATAAGAATTGTCAAAATAAAAAAATACTTCTTCAAATTATTCGAATCATTCTCTTTCTCTTTGAAAATAAAGATCAATTACAATGTATTAATAGAATTGCATGTGAACATGCTTTTCTAAATAATAAATAAAATATTCTAAATTTATCTAAATAACAATTTGCATGTAATATCAACTAAAACTAACTTTAGCTTTTCTAAGGTTTTATTTTTTCTAAAAATATATTAACTAAAATTTAAACTAGCAAACTTTAGTAAAAACTGACTGTCTAAATTTTGCATAGAGGTGGGAAAACAATTCTAACTCCTTGCATGATATACGTCTCCGCAGATGGGAACGATTAGCATCAGTGATCAACATACTCCCCTTTGATCCTGAGAGGGCTTACAATCTGATCTCTGAGTATCAAAAATTGATCTTTTGAAACTGCCTTAGTGAAGACATCTGCTAACTGTTCTTTAGTGTTGATGTATTTCAATTTTATTGTCTTCTTCTACACTAAATCTTAGATAAAATGATGCTTTAAATCAAAATGTTTTGTCCTGCTATGATGGACTAGATTCTTGACCAACTTGATGGCACTAATGTTATCATAGAAAATCATTGTGACATGAGTTTGTATATCTCCAATTTCTTCAAGAAGTTTTTAAAGCCACAATGTTTGTGTACCTGTCGAAGTGACTACAACATACTCTACTTCTATAGAAGAAATGGAAACTATACTTTGTTTCTTTAAGCTCCAGGTAATCAAACTAGAACCAAAAGAAAATCAATTACCGGATGTAGACTTTTGGTCATCCAAACTACCTCCCTAATCAAAATCACTAAAACCAACAAGATTGAACATTTTAGAAGTGTAGTAATGAATATCAAAATCTAGAATGCCTCTCACATACCTCAAAATTCTCTTGGCTACCTTCATATGTATTTCAGATGGTTTTGTCATGTACCTTGAAACAAGTGAAACTGAATAAGCAATATCAAGTCTTGTGTGAGTTAGAAACATCAAGCGTCCAACAATGTTCCTATAAGCTATCTCATCAACAATTTCAGCACCATCATCTCTACACAACATAACTCCATGAGCAACTAGAGTAGAAATTGGTTTACAATCAGCCATATTAAAAAATTCAACATATCTTTGACATACTTTGACAAATACAAATTTCATTCTCACTTTGATAAACCTTCATTCTTAGAAAATATTTCATGAGACCTAAATCTTTCATCTTAAATTCATTCATCATAACAACTTTGAATTCATCCTTCATCTTAGAACTGCTACCCATATACAACAAGTCATCAACATACAAACTTAAAATAAGAATATCATTACCTTTTTGTTTATGGTAAAGGGTAGGTTCACTCTTACTTCTTTGAAAGCCATTCTCCTAAAAATATCCATCAATCCTAGCATACCTTGCTCTTGGTGCTTGTTTGAGGCCATAAAAAGTCTTCTTCAACTTATAGGCATGTTTTTCTCTTCCTTGTATTTCAAAAACTTGTGGTTGTTCCACATATACTTCCTCTTATAAGTACCCATTCAAGAAGGCACTTTTCACGTCCATATGATGGATGCTCTAATTATTTTGAGCTGCTATTGAAATCAACATTCTAATGGTCTTTTATCTTGATACTGGTGCAAATGTCTCTTCATAATCAATGTCATACTTCTGTGTGAAGCTTTTAGCAACTAATCTTACCTTATGCCTTTCAACACTTTCATCACTGTTACACTTAGTCTTATAGACTCATTTGGTGCCAATCTTCTTCTTGTCATCTGGAAGCTTTCTAAGCTCCCAAGTGTCATTCTTGTGAATACAATCCTTCTCTTATTGCATTTCTTGCATCCAAACCTCATTAGTACATGCATCTTCAAAACATGATGGTTCAAAATCAGCGTTGGTAAGTAAAACAAAATTTAGTGTCTCACCTCTTGGCTTTTCTTCATGTGCTTGATTTGAACTCCTTTGATAGATGTCACTCAATCTTCTTACCTTCCTTGTAGACTAGGACTTGAATCTCGACTTACACTTGGAATGTAACAACTATATGAGGGGCGACTTGGTGGATTTGTAGCACTTGGATTAGAAATATTAGTGGGCTGCTGCCCATGATCAATTTCATCCATAATAACATCATTCAAAATAGATTTTGACTTCTCCATATGGCCTTTTTTATGACCATAAACTCCCCCTTCATCAAAAATCACATCCCTTGACACAATAAGCCTATTAGTGAGAGGATTATATAACCTGTAAGCCTTACTTTCCTCACTATATCCAAAAAAAATACATGACCCACTTTTGGGATCTAACTTTTGTCTCTTTTGATCAGGAACATGAACTAGGCTAAACAACCAAAAACTTTGAAATAATTAACATTTAGATTTTTCTCATACTAGGATTCATACAGAGTCATCCTGTCAAGTGCACTAGTGGGACTTCGATTGAGAATCTATAATGTTGTATCAACTGAATCTCCCAAAAAATAAATGTTTAATCCCTTTGTTTGTAGTATACTTCGTGCCATCTCCACCACTATATGATTCTTCCTTTCAGCTACACCATTTTGTTGAGGTGTGTATGCAGTGGTGAGTTGTCTTTTGATGCCATGCATATCACAATAACCTTGAAAGGATTTTGAACAAAAATTTTCTCCGTGATAAGTCCTTAAGCATTTGATTTTGCACCCTTTTTCATTTTTTACAAGAGCTCTAAACCTATTGAATGTATCAAGAGATTCACCCTTGGTCTTAGAAAAATAAACCCAACATTTTTGTGAGTAATCATCAATAAAAGTAACGAAATATGATGTCTTACCCAAACTTTTTATCTACATAGGACCACAAATATCTAAATGAACTAACTGAAGTGGATAATGGGTCCTCCATGCATTGCCTTTTGAAAATTTCTCTCTTGCATGCTTTCCTTTAGCACAACCTTCATAAATTTTCTTGTGCTCTTCAAACTTAGGCAAACCAAAAACTAATGCATTTGATGTTAGAATCTTCAAACTATGAAAATTTAAATGCCCATACATGAGATGCCACAACCAACTTTTGTCTTCATATGCCATATTGGCAAGGTTTCTATTATCTTCACCAAACTTCAATGAGAACATTCTATTCTTTGTCATAGGCACAACTGTAACCACCCTATTGCCTTGATTCTTATCATAAATTATACATTGTTGATTTTCAAATACAACTTTATAATTCTTCTCACACAATTGCCCAACACTCAATAGATTATGCTTTAATTTTGGAATGTATTAAATGTCCTTAACACTTTTCATACCTTATTTTGTTTGGACTTCCATAGCTCCTTTTGCAGCAACCTCCAACGATTTGTCATCACCAAGCTTGATCTTGGATTTGAAACACTCATCCACTATAGAAATTTTTTTTTCATTCCCTAACATGTGGTTAGAACATGCTGAATCTAAATACCAAACATCTTTAGAAACATTTTCAGCTTTGTCATAAGATAAAAGTAAAACTACTTGGAGGATTTTCATCACTTTCTTGAGTATAGTGAATGATTTTATCATTATTACCTTATTTCAATTTGCACTCTTTTTCAAAGTGGTCATAACTATTAAAATGATAACACTAGACATTTCTTTTATCAAATCGGCCTCTACCTTTTCCTCTGAAACCACCTCTTCCTTGTGAACCACCTCTACCTCTATTTCCTCTTGAGTAATTCTAATTTTAACCTCTACCTTGGTCTTGATTTCTTTTGGTGCTACTATTGGCATATTCATTCTTTGTGATTTGTAATTTGGAGAAAAAGGCTTTCTCATCACTGTCTCCAAATGAATCTCTCAATCTTTCTTCATGAGACATCAAAGATCCAACTAGATGATCAAAGTGAAGGGTAGACAAATTATTGCCTTCTTCTATGATTATGGTAATATGGTTCCACCTTGGTTTGAGAGTTCTTAACACCATCTTGATTACAACCTCATTGTTCACAATTTCACCAAGTGTAGCCATTTTATTGACCACAACTTTTACTATGACACAATAGGTATCATACTTTTAGCTTCTTACATCTTCAAATTCTTGAATTCTCTTTTCAATGTCTGTAACTTGACAACTTTGACTTGATCACTACCTTGGTAAGCTTCTTTTAGAGTCTTCCAAGCATTCTCAGTTGTCTTTGCTCCTGCAATTCTTGGAAATAGGCTCTTAGCTAGAGTTATTTGAATATGAAACAAGGCTTGAGCATTCTTCTTCTTAGCCTCCTTCTTAGTTATTTTATCATTGGTTGTAAGAGCATTCTAATCAGCTGGCTTTGCATAACCCGATTCAACAATCTCCCACAATTTTTTTTTATCAAAAAAGTCATCATTTTGATGCACCAATAATCATACTCATTTCCATCAAATTCTAGAATGGTCAAGGAGTTAGAATTTGACATGATAAACTTTTGGTGAAATTCCAACCACTAAATCTTTAACCTAAAAGAAAAATACCTGGTCTGATATCAATTGAAGATTTTTAAATATATAAAAATAATTTCACAACCAAATATATGCAATATTCATAATATAGAAGAAATAAGAATTGTCAAAATAAAAAAATATTTCTTCAAATTATTTGAATCATTCTCCTTCTCCTTGAAAATAAAGATCAATTACAATGTATTAAAAGAATTGCATGTGAACATGCTTTTCTAATTAATAAATAAAATATTCTAAATTTATCTAAATAAAAATTTGCATGTAGTATCAACTAAAGCTAACTCTAGCTTTTCTAAGGCTTTATTTTTTCTAAAAATATATTAACTAAAACTTAAACTAGCAAACTATAATTAAAATTGACTGTCTAAATTTTGCATAGAGATAGGGAAACAATTCTAACTCCTTGCATGATATAAGCCTCTACAGATGGGAATGATCAACATCAATTATCAGCATCCTCTACCATCTTCAGTACCTCACTAGTGCTATTTACCAATATAATCAATGCATTTTGTTAGGCATTCTCGGTGCTCCTACAACCCATTTGTACCTATGCTATTTAAGGAGCAGAATGGCCCCTGCATATGTTTGGTATGTCAGAGAATGGGAAATAGTCAGTTAGGAGGGTCCCTGGATCTTCCCTAACATTTTATCATTTAATTATTAGCTTCGTTTTCTATTAACGATTCCATTTTAAAAGGATTTATATGGTGATTACTCTCATAAAGTATGCACAATTTTTTTTTGCAATAATTGTCAGTATGTCACCAATTCTGCACAATTTTTTAAAAATTTCAAAAATTATAAAACACATTGAATTCTTTGGGGCCAAGCAATCCTACTATTCTTCATTAGTAGAACTATTTCTATTGAACTAAGTGTTGGATTTTGTGGTTTAATTGGTACTGTACTTTTTTTGCTTTGCAGATTTGAGAATGTAGACTTCAAGCATGTTCACATCCAACTAAGAATTGTTGGCAGTGATTTGTGTGGGTGGAACAATGGCTATGATTTTCATCATTGGTCCCGCTCTAATACAAGTCACCTCATAGCCTTCACTACCACATTCCCATAGTGCTCCAGTAAATATTATTCTTAAGCTTGTACAAGAAGGAAATTCTACCAGCATCAAAGGATGCATTCTCCTTTTGGCAGTAGTGATGTTTTTATCATCTTCAATGCTATTACAGGTGAACTCTTGTCTTTTTATATAGAAATCCCCTGGATAATAGGATGAGGAAGAGCACTTAAACAATATTGAAATATGTCATCTTGCGAATAATTAAATGTTAAAAGTCTGCTTTGTTAATGTCAATGGCAGAAGTCAACATGGTTCCTTCGAGGTATAAAAATTGACATGGTACAGCCCCTCTATGTATTTTTGCATTTTTTAAATAGTAATATTTGATTTTATATGACAAATAATAAATTCACTAGGTTATAGATGGTTACAAGTTTTTTAAATAAAATTGTACAATTTAATTGTGTTTAATATATATCTATTTCTATATTAAAAAATATAAAAAAAATTATTATTTAAAAAAGATAAATATTAAAAATGTAAAAATTTTAAATTAAAAAAAATTATATTTGTGTTAAAAAAAGATAGCTATCAACAAATTTTAAATTAAAAAAAGTTATATTTAATAGTGTTAAAAAAAGATAGCTATCAACAAATTTTAAATTAACATATGAAATTAATTTGAATTTTCAAATTTATTTTTTCTTAAAAAATTAATAATTTTATTATATATATATTTTTAAATATTTCTAAAACATTTTATATAAAAAAAGATTAAATATAATTTTTTTTTTCAATATTTATCAAAAATAAATTATAATATAAACCAACAAAAAATTTATAAAAAACACCTCCGTACATTTTATTTCTAAATACAACTCTATTGTCTTTGTACTTACTTACTTTGTATTTTATACATCAATAAATGATTATAACAATCAAATAATAACAATTAGAACGGAACAATATTACTCCATATTTTTTGAAATTTAATTTTTTTAAAAATTATTGTACGCAATTTAGTTGTAATATGAGATCCTCCTCTAAAGTAAATTATATGTCTATATGATCTTTTAATTTCTTCCCAAAAATAAAAGTGCATAACAAACAATGTTTATAACATATACACAATTCCATAATGTTTATAACATATACACAATTCCATAAGTATCTCATAATGTTTATAAAATATAAATAATTCCAAAAAGATCATCAAAATCTTAAAGGTAATTTCCTTTAAATGTATTATTTATTTTTGCGAACATTATCTCATCTAAAAGATCTAGAATTCACATAGAATATATAATAATCCACCGTCAAGCTCGTATTCCTTTTTGGGATAGGAAATCATTTCCTTCAACCTTGGTATAATTTGAACATTTCAAAGTCTTCATATTATTTCTTATAATAGTGGAAAGTGGTTTGAAATGGTTATATACATTGAATGCCATGGATTTGTCCAAAACTTACAATAGACGTCGTTTGAATCTCAAAGTCAATTATATAATGTCTTTTTATCATGGAGTCAAGTCAATTGTTGGTGATCGCTCGTCGACCACACCCTCTTATTATACTACCTCATCGTAATACTTTAATTATAATTTGTATTCTTTATCAATTAAAATTTATTATTATTTATATAAGTTTCGAGTAGTTAATGAAAAATAAGAAAAAAAATTGTTATTAGTATTTTGTTTGTCAGGATGTAGATGACACTCTGTCCAGGACTGCATTTTTATTGGTCCTTGTCTATCAGGCATCCAAGCGTTCAAATTAATATATTTGTTAATTCTGCACTAACCTTGATCCAATCCACTGTTTTCTTGGTTTCTGCATGTTCATTGTATCCATTTTTTAATGTTGTTCTGTTTTATTAACAACGAAGCTCTGCTATAAAAATGGTTTTAACTCTGTGTATTAGAATTCAGCATCGAAGCTTTGCTGCAACTACAAATAGATTGTAATACAAGTTTTAGGTTGTGTTTACCTTTGTGTCATTTTGGATACTGTATATGCTTAGTTGTGATATGAATACATTCCTTCTAATGATAAGACCGGTTTACTTTCCTTCCTCTGCGTTTACTTATTAATCATGTGTCATTGTTTTGTCTTCCAGATCACCACAAAGCGCCTGTAGATGACTGTGTTCCCTACCATGTAGAGCAGAGGTTGATGAGCATCGCCAAATATGTGATTTCATAGATGCAGGGGAGGAATGTGATCTTAAGCGCCTGTAGATGACTGTGTTCCCTACCATGTAGAGCAGAGGTTGACGAGCATCACCAAATATGTGATTTCATAGATGCAGGGGAGGAATATTCAAAGATCACAATGTACTTCATTTATCTATTTCTTTCCATTGTCTTTGTCTGGCTGCCATACAGTGCAATAGCAAAACAGAAGTGAAAAACAAACGGAGCGTTGAGGTTATTCGATTCAAAATAGGGAACGTTGAATAGGGCAGCATTACCTTTTGTGTGATATTTAACTAATTGAGCGACTAGAAATTGTTTGTACATGTTATTTTGATGTTCGCGACTCTAATAATCATTCCAGAGGATGTGTTCGGCAATCTAATGCATTTATCAGTGTTTCGCTTTGGTGACAGAAGACTAATGTGGTCAGTGTACTTTTGCCTCGTTAATTTTATAAATATGCCTCAGCGGGTAAATACTACGCTACCTTCATCTGTAGAGGTTTTTTCTCTAACTTTGCATAGATTTCCTGTGTCTACACATAAGTCAAGAAATATTCTCTTGAATTTAAATCATACATCTGGTTGTCCTTAACAACTTTGATTACTCTTAAATCGCCACACTAATTAAACCTTTTCTCACTTGCTTTCTTAAAAAAAAAATGTGTGTTTTGATAGATGATCACGGGTTCTAACAAGTATAGACTACAGCTCACAAGGTAGATGTCATCTATTTTTTTTCAGTTTACTTTTGCTTGTAAAAAGGTCAAAATATATTAAGGCGGTTAGGTATTTAGTGAAATGTGGGTGTGTAGAGGATGTTAAAGCTTCAAAGCAATAATTGTAACTTTGTAAGACAAATATTCTACTTTTAAATTTATATTAATTGTTTTTAGATGGTGTTTTTTTATATGTCTCTTTAATGTTGGTTTTAGCAGAGCATTACATTTTACATCGCAGGTTATTATTGAATATTATGAATTATTGTATTTCATTTGGTGTTAGTAAAAAAAATTTATTTGGAAGATGTATCATATTTCAAATGTATTTGATTAGTTCGTAGAAGTTCAATATTAAATGAAAATGTCAACCCATTTAAGTTTTTTCTTCTTTAACCTCGTCCAAGCTATAACTGTCCAAAAACTTCTCTAAAATCTTACAAATATTAATATGCTTTTATTCCCCAAAGTTGTCATTAAAAACTATAATGAAAAAATGTGCAAAGAGCTACAGACACAACTTAGAGCCCTTAAATTGACAAAATATGTATGCTTATTTTATTAAATGCTTTCACTTTTTTTAAAAAAAATTCAAGAGGTCAATTCTATGTTTTCAGAGTTCTAATGCTAACGCCAAAGTGACAGTTCCCTGCCCTCGCAATCCACATCAAGTAATTAATTGTTATCCCAGTATTATACACCCTATTCAATATCAAATGCCTTAACTGGGTAGAACATTAATTATGACCATGTCAATTCTCGTGCCACTATTATTTATTTACCCGAGAATTTCAAGAAAAATGTTTTATGTTGTAACACAAATATATTTTCAATTTAATAATTTGAATAACATGTGGCTTGATGGGGAATCCTACCACACGGCCACAAGGAATAAACGTATAGATAATTGATTTGGATTTTTCATTTATATCGGGACCCACTTGAATAAGAGTTTATTTTGAAATGTTATTTACATTGTTTTATCTACTTGACATACTGAGCCTTATGTGCAATTTTTGTATAGTTGTAGTACGAAAACAAAAACATGGTGGTACTCCACCATAAATCAAATTACACTTGACATAAGTCAATTAACATACTTCAACTATGCCTAAAAATTTTAATTAATAGGTTTTTTCGGTTTATGGAGAACTTTCATGCATGGACTCACGTTGTTGAGAGAGATGATGAAATTCTTCTTGCTACTTTACAAAGAAAAATAATGTGTTGAGAAAAGGGAAATTAAAAGGTGTGAAGAGAATGTAAGTCTTTTTAAAGTAGTTATGTATTTCTATTTAATCACTCATTTTATTAAGTTTAATCTTATGATTGTTTTCTAGGTTTTGATATTTAATATTAGATTTAAACTTAATTAATCTTAAGATTGTTTAGACGATGAGATAAAATATGGATGGCTCCTCATTTAATTCAAAGTTAGCTTGAAGGATAGAATTAAAAAACTATCATTCAATAATACAAAAGTTGGTTTTCTAGTTATCTGATCACTGTAGTGATCTATGTCCAAGCCAATTGCCATTAGTAGTAATGAAGACAACTAGAACAATATTCTCCTTAGACTTGAATGCAACATCAAGATAAGTTTCAAATTCTTAAATTCATATAGTCTTATACTTAATTGGAATTACATCATCATAGTAAATTTGTGAATTGAATTTCAAGTTCTACTTTGTTGATTGAATTTGACATACTAACAAAGATAAGATTGCAGATAGATTTCCATAAATTTTCGAACTAAAAGTCTACTACATCTTGAAGAATTAAGTCAAGGAAGAGGTGAAAATTTAATACTAGAAGTGATAGCCTCTCCAACTTTATCAAGATCTGAGCATTCATTAGAAGAATATTTTACTTGTACTCAGAGAAAGACTAACAATTTAATGGTATCATAAATATTTCTAAATAATTTTAATGGATAAAAATATTCGCTCTATGTTCAATACTTAAAACAAATTTCAAAACTATTCTAAACTCCCACAAAAACTTAACACATAACACCTTTCTTAAAAAACATAAAACTTATATGATAAAAAAACTTTATTTAAAAAATATCTCTCTTAACATTTCATTGCCACACTTAAGTTACATTATTTATCTCAAAACAACACTATAATCATTAATTCAAATTCTTTGAAACATGGAATCACAAATGTCATTTCTTCAATAATAATTTTATATTTTATTCCCGCAACTCAAAAAGAGAAAACTCCACGGGAAGAGGATGTACTTACCGAATGCTAAGTTTACTTAGCTCTCCATTTACCTCTCTCTAATGCGAATCGAACCTTGACGAGTTGTTGTAGATATTCTACGGTCTTACCGTAATGTTCGCTGCCGTCGAAGTCACGGGTCGGCGTGTCCAGTCTTCCACTAAACTTGACATTGACGTTTGCACGACAGGCCGGCGTGTACAGTCTTGCATTAAAGTTGACATTGACGTTTGCATCAACGGTCGGATGTCCCATTTACACCAGAGATATATAGCCTGTTATACATGTACGTAGAGATAAACATGTACGTAGAGACACCATAAGCATTCTATCTATGTTATTATAGTGGAAAGGTATTAGATGGAGCATCCTAATTTTGTGACCCAAAAGATTTTACGTGGCACCATATTTGATCTTAGATTTTTAATTCAATTTAACACAATTTATTTATTTTAAGCAACAAATAATGGTCAACATTTCACCGGTCTGTTTTGTTTAAGCAACCAACAATTGCTTTCACCATATTTCAGCTTTGACAGGGGACAGCTAAGCAGGGGAGGTTTGTGATTGAAGCTTTTCATCGCTGATATCTGTGAAAAGTTGCCTTTGTTTGTGATATATGTAAATAATTTCCATATTACGTTTGTTTGATTGTTATCACAGAGAAGAATGGGTCTTTAAGCAGGAAACAGGTGGAGAATTGATGTTACCTGTATATTGCAATGTTGTGGAGGTTCAAAAAAGCTTATGCTTTATATGAGGTGGAAGAGCGGCATGGAATTTGATGCAGTGATTAAGCAGGGGAGGTGTTGCAGCCAGTGAATTGGGTACCGTATTTTGGTAATTCAGTGAAGTGAATATTGTCGTAGTAAGCCTTGAGAATAGGTCAAAATACTCTATATAAATGGGATTTGTTTTTCCTTCCTTTGAAGCATATCCAGTTTTATTTAAGTCTTGAAACCATGAAAATTTTGATGCTAAGTTTCTCTTTTGGGAATAAAGCAGTCTAGGTCCTAACAGGGCTGAAATCCTCATTGGAACATATTTATTTGAAGGATTGTAGATATACAGTGCTGTGAAAAGTTATTACAGTTTTAATGATGCCCCAAAACCCTAAGGAAATATTCAGGAAAATTTAATTTCTGTTCGTGTCCTTATGGAGATGCTAACCAAGCTATAGGAGGAATTGCATTCATATGGAGATATGTTAGTAAGCTTCTGTGAAAAATTGACCATTTCTTAGTAGGCCTTAAGCCAAAACCGAGCTTTTAGCTGTCTTATATATTCTGTTACTATGTTTGAGATCAATACAAAGGGCAAATGCGATCAAACTGAAAAAGACAAGAAGACCTTGATACCATGGTGAAACATTCTAGACAAAGCACCTTTGCTCGTAAATTCGCCGTTATATCAGTCTTGTTTGCTTCACACCTGTCTTTGGTTTTCTCAAATGCAGCAGTCTCTGAAGTACCTCAGACCAAAATGGATTGCTCTAAGCTTTGTGGGAATACATCAATTCCATATCCCTTTTATCTTAAGCCCTGTGATGGTCATAGTGAGTTTGGACTTGAATGCGTAAAAAATTCTACTTTGATTATTAAATTGAGCGACCATAGATACAAAGTGATCAACATTATTCCAGATGGTATTATTATTGATCATCTCCGGTCTTCTTGTTACAAGAACATACCGAACTTCACTATCCAAGGTATGCGAAACTATGCAATTAGTACTAGCAACATAATCCAGCTGTCCGGTTGCAGGAATGAAACAGATTGTCCTTTGAATTGCAACATTCCTGCTTCTTTAAGCAGTGAACAATGCACTTTTGACAAGACCTGCTGCTACCCTCTTGTGAATGAAACACTTTGGCCAGTCGGAAATTCGAACTTTACACTATTCTCCCACATGCAGTGCGTAAGTTTTACTAGCTGGGTGATTTTAAGCACCACTCCTCAATACCAGCAAGAGTTTGGGCTGAAACTGGAGTGGGGGTTATTGGGGAACTGCAAAACACTTAAATGCGCTGCCAATGCAAGCTGTGTTACAGCCAAAGACATCAAAGGGGGTGTGAGGTGTGCTTGTAACGATGGTTATAAAGGAGATGGATTTGTTGAAGGCACTGGATGCAATAGAGGTAATTTCCTTAATTATTCCACCATATTTTTTTGGTTCTGTACCCATATTTTATCCTCACCAATTTCTCTTATATATAATAATAGCCTACACATGTTTTGAAGACTCGTTGGTCTGTTCTTAGTAAAATATATGTCCTGGCCTCTCTCTGCTTTTAAGAGGAGGAAAAAGAAATTAATGATAGGTTAGAATACTGTGTTCTTGCCAATTTCCATCCTTTGCTTCACAAGCCCATCTTGCAGACAATGCAACGGGTTCTTACTAAACTTTACCTTGGACGGTTCCTTTAACTTTGCAGAAATTATAAAATGCAGCTGCACCCTGCTGGTGCGTGGTACCATATCAGTCCAGCTTGACTGTAGATAGGAATTGTGAAAACTAACAACATTCTACCGTGTAAGGGTCCAGGGGTATTAATGAATTCCATTTTTTGTTTCTTATTTGTCTTTTCTAGTCTCATATCAGTGAGTGAATTAGTTTGATTACTCGCATTTATTTGTCTCATAACTCTTTTATTAGAGAAATATTGTCCTTTGGTAAGAAGCATTTGTCCTTATTGATTTCAAGAAAATAGTTGTGTAGGTTTGTGATAATTGCATAACCTATGGGTGTTGCAAAACCTTACTTGGATCTTAGCAGTGAGTTATATTGCTGATTCAATGAGTAAACTACTGAGATTTAACATATGTATGCCATATTGATGTTTTCAACTATTATATGATGTCATCTCCATCCCTACCATGGATTTCAATGTGTGCCCAAATTCGTGTGGATGTTATATGCGCTACGCACTTTACTCTTTCTTTTGGTACAACCAATTCCCTTCTGACACTATTCTCCTTTTTAGGAGCTCTTCTCGTGTATAACTAAATCACACTATTTGCAATTTACAGAGTTTCCAGAGAATTATAACAAAGGGAAATCCAAATTAGTGCCTCCATTGTTAGGAAGCATTGGAGCAGCAGCTCTGATAGCAGCGCTCTATGCTGTTGTTATATGTAGATGCTCCCGCGAGAACTGCTATCTGGGCTATGCTAAAACAGGTGTTTCATTTATCCTCAAACTTTTTGGCCTCTAAACTGTCAGAATTACAAGTTAAATTTCAATTGGCAGAGACAGGGTGAGAAAAGTAATGTCATAATGCTCTGTGCAGAGGAAAATCTGGCAGCAAAGGAAGCATTAGAGCAAGTTATTTTTGACTACGAAGTTCTCAGAAATGCGACTGCTGATTTCGATGGAAGAAACCTGCTTGGAAAGGGAGGATTCGGTGAAGTTTACAAGGTAAATTAATCGGCTGTAAAGTAAACAACGTTTGTTTTACATTTTCGCCCTGTTTTGTTTCATATCTTCCATTTGAAACGCTTTTAATTACCGATGGAATGGTACGTTTATAGAAAGGTTGCAACTTTTGTACAAAATATGGTAAGTTGAAAACAATGAGGTCAATAAAAATTAAAATAATAACAAATAGTTATGGTTTATAGTAAATAATTTATTGTATTGAAGAATTAAGAAATTAAAATAAATAATATTAGATATTGGTTAAGATAAAATAATAATATTAATGTGTATAAAAGATTAACATACATATATGTATAACTTAAATACACAATAGAGAGGGTCAAGAAAATATAAAGTACTTTCCTATGAACAATAAACATCTTAAATTCTAATTTCATCAACTTTTTAAAAACCATTTTTAATTTATTTTATAGTATTTTTCTATATCTAAATTTTAAAGTTTAATTGTAACCTCTTTTTTTTTAATGCTAAATTAATTATAATAAATTTTTTTATGCTAAATTAATTATAATAATAACTTATGCTCCCATATATACACTGATTCTCACATAAATAATCGGTATGTAATAAATTGCGGAGATGTTCAATCAATCAAAAAGAATATCCTAACAAGACTCAGCGGTGGCAGATGCAAATAGGGTAGTGACAATAGGCTTGCAGGATGTGAACAAAGGAACTAGGTGGAGGACTGAGTGTGAGCTTCACAGTTGTGTTGATTGCTTTGTAGATGTGTCGAGTTGTTGATTATTGATTGCGACGCAGGAGGAGCCAATAGCAACAAACTAATGGACTTGAAAAGGGCACAACAGCAGATGGATTAACATGTAGAATAGTAGTCAAACCATGAAAGTATTTAGTTGTTATGGTTTGAGAAAATTATTTAATGGCGATGGCTAAACCTTTGCACCCAACACAAGACATCCATGGAGATCCCTCAATGGCTCCATCCTATGCCAACCAATGATCTTGCACAGATAGGGTTTCAAAAAAAAGGGCAGTCCCTAATTTTAATCAGACTCAAGAGGCATTGGTGGTGGTCAAGGAGGATAGTGGAATGATCTCAATCAAATTGGAGAACTCCTTAATCAAGAAGTTCTTGGGCTCATGACCAAACATATACCTTTTTAAAGAATGGTCAATCAGGAAGCCCAAGGGCCAAGTAGAGATCTTTGCTTTACCTCAAGGTTTTTCTTAATTTATTTCTCTAGAAATAAGGTTGATTGTATGAGTAATCTGTTAGGGGGTTCGTGGTTTCTGGGTAAATCTAATTTGGCATTGGTAAAATGGAAACTAGGGTTTAATCCATATTTGGAACTATTAAATGAAATTCCAGTTTGGGTTAGACTTCCAAACCTTCCCCTAGAGTTTTGGGAAGCATAATTTTTCACTGGAATTGCTAAAGCTATTGGGGAAATCTTAACTTTCAACCCAATAACCAAAATTAGAAGGACATTGATTTGTGATAGGTTATATGTGGGCATCCCTATCAACAAGAAGCTTCAGTGGATAATAAATCTATCTTTCAAGTATGCAACATGGACACAACTAATTGAATATGACTAGAAACTTATGGTTTACTTAGATTCTAAGTAAATGGGCCACGATAATACATGTCCATCAAAAAGAAAAGAAAACCAAGTTTGGAAAAAGAGAAGAATTGTAATCCTAGGAGGTAAGGGATGAAAGAAACCAAAGACAAAAATAAGAAGAGGAACTAGCAACAAAACATGAAGAAGATGTAGAGGCCACAATATCGAATGTTAAAGAAAATTAGGAAGAAGAAATTATGGGCATAGTTGAAGGTGGGCCTTGTAGCTTGAATGCTTTGAACTTAAGGCATGATGAGGAAAATGAAGGTAGTTCTGAGGCTTCAATGATGGAGGGGGAGAAAGATATGAAAGATATTGAGGATGGGGAGTTTGAAGTTAGGAAAGACCAGGATCAGGATCATCATGAGGAGAATGAAGGTATCTTGGAGCATACAATGTTGGAGGATAGAGAGGTTCTAGATCTTGAGGATAAAGAGATTGGAGACATGGAAGATGAGGATCATGATCAACAATAAGGAAGAGAGGAAAATAATGATCCTCTAGTTTTTTGAGACACAAACTGAAACTCAAAGTTCGACTACTGAAGTAGATGTAAAAAATTTGAAGATTCTTACTTTTTGGGAGTGATCTAAGCATATAGAGTATGTTAGTAAGGGGTTGATAAGCTCGGAGACAAAGCTTTTCCATGAAGGTGGAGAGCACGATGGTGATTGAAATTTGTTGTCAAACATATAAATAAATCCAAGAGAAAGGTTCAACCAAGTGTCAGAGTAATAAGGAGTACAAAATTAAAGGAGATTGTTGGATCCAAATCTAGATACTCAGATAGCTATTAATACTGAGCGTTTGTATATCAATAAGAAGATAGCTAAAGTCTTGCTAACTTTTAGTTTGTTTTGTGGCTTGGTGGTCTTTAGTTATGTCTCTTGTTGTGCTTAATTTTTTTTTAACTTTTTAATTCTTTTTCAGGATCATAACTCCGATAAAAAATAAATAAATTTATAATTTATTTTCTATTTCAATTAATGTCTCTAATATTTTTATAAATCAGATTTTATTTACCCTATTAATTTGTTAACTTGGTTAAATTTTATAAAATATTGTTTGAGTTTATAATATGTTGAAGCATCTTTTAAAACCCTCCTCTTTACCCATATAATAAATTTTAAAAAGAGAAAAAGAAAAGGAAGAAAAAAAAAAAGAGTGAAAAGAAATATTATTCTTACAAATATACCATGGGATTTTTTCTATTTTTATTTTCTAACATCTGTTCAAACTACGTGGTGATTAGGGAACACTTGGTGATGGGAGAGTTATTGCAGTTAAGAAGCTGTCCGAGAGATAAACGACGAAAGCCATGGCTGAATTTCTGACGGAAGTAAAACTGATGAGCAGCGTCCGTCACCGTAATCTGGTTCGTTTGCTTGGATGTTGCACACGCGGCCATCAGCGATTGCTCGTTTACGAATTTATGCCAAACACAAGTCTTGATAACAATCTGTTTGGTTGGTATTCTAGTTTTTAACTTATCTGTATTGCTTTATATGAAAAATCCATTGGAGTTAAATTTTGTAACTGCTTTTGCTTTATTTTTTTTCCAGGAGATATAAGGAACCATCTGGATTGGAATGCCCGTTTCAACATCATAGTGGGCACTGCTAGGGGCCTTGCCTATCTGCATGAAGATTCTAATGTTCCCGTAGTACACAGAGATATCAAACCAGGAAATATACTTCTTGACGATAAATTTCACCCTAAAATTGCAGATTTTGGATTGGCTAAATTCTTTCCTGAAGGTGAACCGCATGTTTCCACCAGAATTAGAGGAACAATGTAAGTGCTTTTTATTTTTTGTCGCTCTTATATATTGTATCCCATTTTCTATTCCGCTAATATGTTATTGAAACAGAGGTTATACTGCGCCAGAGTATGCCATACATGGCCATTTAAGTGAAAAAGCTGACGTCTACAGTTACGGGGTGGTTGTTCTTGAGATCCTTAGTGGAAGAAAGTGGATGGATACAAAATTGCCTGAACCCATACAGCTTCTTTTGCCGTGGGTACGGGAACTTCAATCTTCTTCATTTTTTTTATTGAATATAGAATTCGAATGATTTTGGGCTTGAATTGGATTAATAGAGAGTAATAAATTTGGGGTTGCAGGCTTGGAGACTATATGAGAGCAACCAAGTATATGAGATGGTTGATACAAAATTGGACGGAGAGTACCCAAGAGAAAAAATGGTAAGAGTAATAACGATTGCGCTACTGTGTACACAAGCCTCAGCAACGCTGCGTCCGCCAATGTCACAAATTATGTCAATGTTAACAAGTGATTGGGAGATCACAGATCGACCTACAAAACCGGCATTTGTAAATGATAATTTGAATGGAAGACCTGCAAATTCTCCTTCTCAGCCACACTCAACTCATGGATCTGTCACCGTATCTTTATTTCCCCGTTAGTTATTCGTTGTCACTGTTTTGGGTTCGACTACTACTATTTTAAAACGTTCATAGATGGACCTTGAAAAGGAAATCATTTTCCTTCATTTCTTTTTAAGAAAGGGAAATCATTTTCCTTCATTTCTTATTATTATCATAAAAAGACTTCAAATATTTGTATGTGTTTGTGTAAACTAAGAGATTGCTAAAACAGCGTATAATAATTATAATTTATTTATTTATTATTATGATGATGATCATAATGCCCCTTTTTTTTGGCTTGAAAATTGAATCCTTGTAAATCGTATTTCAGTCAATTTTGTTTCATAAAGAATATAGAAATATCTGGACTATTTTAAGGTCATTATATTCTTTACTTTTCATTGATGACTGATTAAATTTTATTTCTGGTTTTTTAAAGATAATGAGGGTTAAAACGGATTTTCACTTGGGAGTGCAAAGCAAATCGAAAAATCACTAAGCTTCAGGTACAAATCTATGAGGGAACGAGAAATACAAAACAATCACAACTGGTTTAAACCCAAGAAAAAGAGATCAAAATGACAATAAGAAAACAATAGTTCCAACATAACCAACCAAAAACAACTACAGCAATATATTCGATATTATCATTCGAGCTCAAAAAACCTACCAGCAAGCATGGAGAGAAGACACAGCTCTAACCCACCCTGTAAGAGGGCACACAGTTCATCCCATCTAGCAATGGAGTTGCCTGACCCTCTCCTGCATCATCCACAGTCACCTCCTCTTGCAAAGACGCACCCAACACCCCCAAAAACGACAGCGAAACCTATCCCAACCACACCCCTTGAAACCGAGTCTAGATTAGCCCCGGTCACCACCATCGCCCTTTTTTTAAGCTGAGACACCCCAACCAACGAGGCTTCCATCAACCTGGCAGGAGGAGGCATACACTTGCCACCCCCGAACACCCTAACCAGCATCCTTGCTGCAGCCCGCACCCGACTGGAAGAAGGCAGCGTCAACAAAGCCCTGAGTGAGGGAAGGAGAGCCCTCAAAGCCCCCAACATCTATCACAAAAATCTGCTTCTTAGAATGAACCGGAGACCGAATAACCGCTGCACTTGTCCGATGAATGCCATTCTTCTCTTTTTCATGTTGCACCAACCAAACGCCTCCTTCCCTCACCCAAACTCTACCCTGCTCGTCTACCGCCTGCTGCATCCACGCAAACCCTCCACCGCCCTCCTATAATCTCTGCCATTCGTTGCATTGCCAGTATTATTTACCCATCCAATCTACCTGAATTTTGTTGGGTTTTCCGTGCTCTACCCCAACCCATCTCAATCTGCCCTCTCCCTCGCCCACCCATTCCATATCCTCCCGCTACAAGTCCACTATATAGCCAACAGAGTAGCCCCTCCGTATGTCTGGGATGCCAGAGAATGGGCGGGTATGAGGGTGTCCGAATCTGCCTGAACGCATTTTCATTTAAATATTAGCTCTGTTTTCTGCTAACGGTTCTGTTTTAGCTATATGTTGCTTTAATTTAGACGGCAATTACTCTCACGAATTGCGCACAATTTTTAAAAAGCAATCACTATCAGTCTCTCACTAATTACGAACCATTTTTAGACAGTTACAGAAGTTATAAAACGAAAAATTGAACTCTTTGTTTTTCAAAATTCCCTATATAATACCTCATAAGACCTCATAAATACAAGGGTCACTACAACCAATTTGTATTCACTATTAAATTATACCATAATTTACTATTTTGATAATTTTCATTTCATTAATTTCTTAAATAAAAACTATGATTCTAAATATATATAATCTAAACTTTTAAATATTAAAGATTAATATGAACATAATCAATATTAAACAAATTAAACATTTTGATTGTATGTTTAAATTTATGTTATTATTTTTTTAAGATTTTTTATTAGCATATTTTAAGTCGTCGTATAATAATGATACTCATGGGTGGCGGTAGATTATAATATCGGTTAGATTTTAATAATTAATCAATTAATGGTCAAGTTTAATTTGATGTTTATTTGATAGTCACAAGAGAATTTATGTCCTAATTTTGACGTCTATTTGACGTTATATATATATATATATATATATATATATATATATATATATATATATATATATATATATGTTGCTTGGAGAAGCTAATAAAAAAATTGTAATATCTTGAGCATACTATAGAGTTTGGACCCTGTTTGTTTCCACAAAAATAATCTCGAGGTCAAGACAATGATGCAACTAGATTTAGGCCATCTATCACCAATCAATAGAAAATACATAATGGAGTCATTAATCAATGTGGTACATGTAGGATCAGCGCGATGGATGAAGGTGAGTAGGAGGGCGCGACAGGACAGAAAGCAGGGCGCAGCTACTGGGAAGCGCTTGGACAGCAACAGACGTCCCAGGGAGCGAGCAGCAGTGGGAAGGCTCCACTTTTATAAGGTTTAGGTTCTTTTGCTGCTCTCGAGAAACCAAGTATGCATATTCCCAAAGTCAACGGCTGTTTGGAAAGATGCAAGGAGAGGCCCAAGCTGGCCATACCTTTGGAAATGATTGCTGAAGACATTGAATACTATTCCAATCACTCCTTCTACTGCAAGTTTCTGGGGCTTAGGACGTCGTTGTTATTCCTGGAAGCATGGGCTCAAAGGATGTGGGCACTAGAAGGAGACATGGATATTACATTGCTGGCCAACAGCTATTTCATGGTCACTTTTACCTGTATAACAGATTGTCAACGAGTTTTTGCTATAGGTCCTTACTTCCATAATCAAGTGGGTTTGTTTATCAAGCCCTGGCATGCCAGTTTCATACCTTCAAAGGAACTACCAAACCGTGTCTCAATGTGGGTGCATCTGCCCCACTTTTAGGTGGAATGCTGCCATGAAGACACCCTCCATTTGCTTGCATCCTTGCTGGGAAGGCCAGTAGGATCCTTAATGTCACTCATGGGGAAAAAGGTAATAACTTATGCCCATATTTGTTTGGAAATAGATCTTAGTAAGGCATTAACAGATGCTATTGAAATGAGTGCGGGCCCTTTCTCATGGGTACAATAGCTGGATTATGAAACCCTCCCTTTCCGTTGTTGTCTATGTCATGCTTATGGGCATTTGTAGCGATGGTGCCCAACCTTGAAATCTACTGCACCTCAACCAGCTCATTCTATTCACACTCCTTTTGGTACTGACAAGGAAAGGGGTTCGATTCCAGGTGAGAAACCTGATACTGACGATTTTATGCTGGTTAAAGGATGATATAGAAATAGAGGCCAAAAATGGCCCCTGAAGGAAAGACAATTCGATGACTTGCTCAATAGATTTGAAATATTAGACGAGCTTAACCAGCAGGAGGTGAATCTTGGGTTGATGATTTTTGACTAAGGGATTGTGGGCCCAGCTCTGGAGACCAATGCTTTAGGGGCTTTAACTAAAACACAGGATGCTAGAGATTGTCATATGGATATGGACTAGCAGCTGATAATTTCAGAAGGAATGACTTCCTCAGTTGCTCCCCCCAATGAAGATAGAAATATGCCCCTTACTAGGAAAACTGGGGATCCAGGGGCAATAAGAAGTAGCAAATCTTTTCCTCATCTTGGACTTCAGCAAAAAGGCCTTAAGAAAGGAAGGGGAGAGAAATTTGATAAGTCTGGCAGAAAAAAGGACCAGGAAAAGATCAAGCTAATGGGAGCGACTTTGGTGGAGTCAGGGTCAGTAAAGACTCTGGATGTACACTTTTTGAGCTCTCTGAAATGATTATAATATCTTGGAATGTAAGGGGTTTGAACAACAGCCCCAAATAAAATGTTGTTCACAACCTGATTAAATGTCATAGGCTGGATGTCTTTTTCTTGTAGGAGACTAAGCTTTCATTTGAAGACATGTCTAGACTTGCGCCCAAGTTGTCGTGGCAAGGAGAATGTTAATGCATTGGTGCTACTGGATACTCAGGAGGACTAGCTTGTCTATAGAACCCATGTAAGTTTGGCCTCATAGGCTGGCTGACTTCTAAGTACTCGATGACTATGATTGCTTCCAGCTTTGAGATGGGGGAAGTCATTCTCTTTTCCAACATCTATGCTCCCAATGATTGGTGGGGTAAAAGCTCCTTATGGGACCACATATGTTTTGTCCATATCCTGGCCCCTTTCCACCCTTGGATAATGGTAGGCGACTTTAACGCTATTCTTGATTTGACTGAAAAGAGTGGCGGCACAACAAGGCTGGACCCATCTACTTTGCTAATGCGCAACTTTATTGAAACCTTGAATTTAGTTGACGTCAGACCCAATAATGGATAGTTCACCTGAAACAATCACAGGAGTGGGAAATATTGCATTGCTGAGAGACTTGACCATTTTTTGGTTTTAGCTTTTTGGGTTAGAGGTATGTGGTCTATGAGGTCTAAAATTTTGGACTAGAGAGGATCAAACCATTGGCCCATCAAGCTTAATAGTGTCTCACAGCATCACCCGCGCTCTTCTTCCTTTAGATTTCAACTCATGTGGCTGCGGGATCAATCTCTACCTGAGTGTATTGCTAGTTGGTGGCATTGGAGTAGGCCAGCCCATGGTACGATGATGTACATTTTTGCCAAAATGTTGCAATATGTGAAGTACAAGCTCAAGCAATGGAATCACCAAAGTTTTGGGAATATTTTCCATGCTAACGCTGCTACACAAACCAAGCTTGATGGTATCACGAGAATAATAAGAGAAGGACTGACTGAAGACTTATTACAAGAAGAAACATAGGCTGTGAAAGACCTAGAGGAATGTGAGCTACGGGAAGAAATTTTTTGGAAGTAGAAAACTCGGATCGAATGGCTCCAAGAGGGGGACAGAAATAAATCCTTTTTCTTCAATTCGTCCAAAGCTAGGAGACATGGCAATTCCATTTTGGCCTTGGTCAATGAAAGAGGTGAACTCATTAACTCCTTTTTGGCAATTTTAGAGGAGGTAGTGCAGTACTTCTCTACTCTCTTCAGGGAAGATGCTAATGGGGAATCTTTGGAAGAAGCTCAGGTTCTCTTCTGCATTCCATTGTTGGTGATACATGAAATGAATGAAATTTTAATGAAACCAATCACACTTGGAGAGCTTGAGGAAACCATTGTTCAGATGAAAAAAGGGAAAGCAGCTGGACCTGACGGCTTTCCAGTTGAATTCTATCAAGAGTTCTAGGATATCATCAAACTCAACCTTTTAGCTATTGTCCAAGAATCTCAACGAAATAAGCAAATGATTAAGGCTACAAATGCGACTTATCTTGCTCTCATACCCAAATGTGAAGGTGTTGATAGGCTAACCCAATTCTGCCCTATTTCCCTTTGCAATGTGGTTTACAAAATTATTTCTAAAATCATTACAGCTAAGTTAAAATTTAGGGCTGAGTGCTATGATCTCTGAAGAGTAGAGTGGTTTTCTGGAAGGCAGGCAAATCTTGGATGGTATTGTTATTGCTATTGAGTCCATTCACTCTATGGCCAGCTCAAAAGATAAGGCGATGTTCATTAAATTGGACATGGCCAAAGCCTTTGATAGGGTTAGATGGTCTTTCTTGTAGAAGGTTCTTCATGCTTTTGGCTTTGCAGATGAATGGACTCAATGGGTCATGAGCTACATTTCCTTGACTTCCTTCTCGGTGCTTATCAATGGAGAACACACGGAGCTTTTGGTGCTACTAGAGGGCTGTGACAAGGTGATCGTCTGTCTCCATATCTTTTTCTTCTCCTTGTTAAAGGTTTGGGGTGGTTGATCAACAGGAACAGAGAGGAAGGACATCTCCAAGGATGGCGTTGGGGAGGGGATTTTCCAGCTCAATCTCCCCTATAATTTGCTAATGAAACTGCCCTTATGGGCTTGGCCACAATGACCGAAGCTGCTAATTTATGCAGGGTGTTAGATGTCTATCTTATGGCCTCGAGACAAAAGATAAATGAAGATAAGTCATCCATCTAATTCTTCAATACTCTGGGCCCTATTCAGCAGTGGATCATGAGGTCTCTTCATTCTCAGATTGGGACCCCCCCTTATTTTCTCGGGTATCCTTATCTCGACTAGTCGTACATCCAAAGAATCTTGGCAGACTATTTTGGAGAAATTTTGAGTAAAATTGAATCATTGGACACACAAGTGGTTATCCTTTGCGGGCCGGGTTCAACTTATCCAATTTGTGGTATAGGCTTTACCCATTTACATGTGTATGCTCCAGGTTGCTCTGATGGGATTCATTAAGGAGTTTGATTCGATTACCAGACAATTCTTATGGGCTGGTAGTTTGAAATCCACTAGATGGAGCTTTATTAGATGGGAGATTATCTGTAGCCCCAAACAATATGGTAGGCTCAGTCTGAGGCATATGGACTTAAATGGTATTACTTTGGTGGCCAAACTTTATTGGCGATGGTGCACTGAACAAGACAAAGCTTGGGCCAGAATTCTCTCATAGAAATACTATTCCAGAACCATTGAGAGGGACATTCCTCGCTATCCACTCATTGGGAAAGGTTCGGCAATGTGGGGTACTCTCAAAAAAGGGGCTACTCTCATCAAGAACAACTTATTCTGGATTTGTAAACAGGGATCCAAGGCTCTCTTTTGGTTTGACTCTTGGGATGGATATCCTCCCATCATTTTTTAGTTTCCAAATTTGTTGAACCTTTGTCAGACATTCTTTGATGCTGGCTAGTCTCGGGTGAGTGACTTTAAAACTTATATTACTCAAGGACAAGTAGAGGTTGCTCACTGGAAAGCTCTCAAAACTTGGCCTGTTAATGGAATGCAGGAATAGAATGAGGAGCTATTGCGCATCCTTTCCAGGCACCATTGTTGTCCTCTTTAGGAGGAGGATGAGCTAGCTTGGTCTCCCAATCCCAAGGGAGCATACACAATTTATTCAGGTTATCAGGCTTTACTTTTCTAGAGATTAGGCAGGGGGGAAGTGTAGTGGTGGAGACAGGTCTGAAATAACTTCACATGGCCTAAATGCAACTATTTTGCTTGGATGTTGGCTTGAAATAAGTGCTTGACCTAGGACAATCTCTGGAAGAGAGGTTTCCAAAGCCCTTCTATATGTGTTATGTGAGGAGCGGTCGAGGAGGATTCTTCACACCTTTTTGTGTGATGCCCCTTTGCCTTGCAACTCTAGCATTATTGGTGGGATGTTTGGCAGTGCCCATGTCTTCATGCTCAATCTATGGTCAATTTTTAGAATGGCTTGGGAGAATCCCCCTCAAGGATGCCCTTCCTATAGGACATATGGTTGGGCGGCCCCATTTTTCTATTCTGGCATATCTAGCTTGAGCAAAATAGGTGAATTTTTTGGGGGGTGAGAGTCATGGTGTAGAAAGTATGGCAGAAAGTGATGGGGATGATCCAAGAAACAATCCAAGCGAAATGCACAATCTAC
Source organism: Torreya grandis (assembly GCA_037957365.1). Classification (NCBI taxonomy): domain Eukaryota; kingdom Viridiplantae; phylum Streptophyta; class Pinopsida; order Cupressales; family Taxaceae; genus Torreya; species Torreya grandis. Next base: position 3,632,160 of record JARHVA010001208.1, read on the forward strand.
TTTCCTTTGACCAAATAAGATGCTCAGGTGGCGGCACAACTTGGATTCTAGTAGTTATCTAGTAAGTTTGTGTGTGTCAGGAGGAGCAAGCAGGTCAAGGAGTAGATTCTCAGGACTAGTCAGTGGCAATACCCCCTTAGTGGGATTTTTAAGATCAATACGGATGGTTCCTCTAGAGGTAATCCAGGACCCACAGGTATTGGAGGGATAGGAAGGGATTCTGAAGGTATAATGATTTTCCTTTTTACGATTCTTGTGGGGCTGCAAACCATTAACATGATGGAAGGCCAGACCATTCTTTATGCCCTTGAGAAGGCCCATGCATTAGGTTGGCGTAGGATTATCTATGAATCAGACTCTCAAGTCTTGATTAACCTAATCATCAAGAGGAAAGTGGTGGATGTCAATTGGCAACTATCTCTGATTGTGCAATAGATTTTGTGGATTTGCTCACTTATGGATAGCATTACTTTTGCTCATATTCTATGCGAATGGAATAGGGTAGCAGATTTTTTGGCTAAATGGGCGTCTAACCATTTGGATGGTGGAAACATTAAGGATTGGGGGTCTCTCCCCCCACCGTTGCATTCTTATTTAGACAGAATTTTGGAGGCTGATAGGGAGGTTCATAATATTGTCTAGTTGGGCATTTGCCTAGTTTTTTTAGTTTTTACTGTTTTCTTTTGGGGATTTCTACCCCCCTTCTTCTTGTAATGCTCTTTTCTTATTAATATTATTTTTACCCCTTTTTATTAAAAAAAATGTGGTACATGTAAAAAATCCAATATATGTGCCCCGAGATTAATATACCTTGTTATTTTTTAAATAAATGTATTTAATATGTACTACTTTGTATATTTAATCATAAGGCAAATGAATAGTAGGGGAGGAATAGTAAGTGGGTCTCCTTTCCTTGTGATTATTACTATTGAAACACTACAATAGGAATATTATTAATCAAAATAATAATGTACAAAAGGTTACACAATGAAGTAGTCAGTTTGTATGCACGGCTCAAACTTCTTGTCAAAGGAAAACATAGGCTTAAAACACAACAAAAAGATAAAAATAAAGTAACAACACCAAAATATTTACAACAAAACCACACCATTACAAGTACATCATGAATATAAAAAAAACTTAAGCATGGGCTACCATAGCCAAAGGAGGAGGTGGAGGATCCTCCTTGGGAGGCAAACTAGAGGTTTCTCTTGACTCAGCTTTCTTGTGACTATTTATAGGCAGATTGAAAAATAATCCTTTGAATTTGTAAGCACAAGTTGAGTTTGAGCATGATATATATTGAAATAAATTATAAACCTTCTCTATCAACTTCCCTATGAGTTTGAAGAGATTCTACCAGTTCAAATGTAAGTTATGGTTCTTTTTGTATCAAAAACCCTATTCTAAGGTTTGATTTTACAGATAGAGCCTGATACCGTCACATTGATTGTTCATAAAACTTAAAGATTATTTCAAAGAACTAACACTTGTAATATAGTCTTTAATTACCTCCCTCAACTCCTCTAATCTTATAAAAAAACTCATGCAACTTTTTCTACATGATACAAGAGATTGCAAGTGACTATAGATACATAGAAAATAGGTTGTAGAAGATTTCAATCACATGAACCTTGGATAAATTATAAATTATATTTAAACAAAGTTAAATTTAACTCAAACATGAAATATATTTTTGAGTACAATAAATTATGTAATGACACACCTTGTATTCACAAGAAAATTACTATTTTGACTACGTATACCCCTATTCTATCATAGCAGACTATTAACTCTACTTCCAGTCATGAAGTTCTTCACCTTTTAAGCTTGTTTTGACATTCAATTCTTTCTTTTTTATAGGTTTGAAGTTGATCAAGTTTTTAGAGATGTACCATACTTTGAGTTTGTTATCTTTGCCTTGGAATCTAATTAACAACATTGTTCTCAACTTTGAAAAGGAAATTTAATTAATAGGTCTATCATTGGGCCTATCAAGATGCATAAATGAATATCCTATAACATGTAACCTATAAAAAATATATAGTAATGATACAATCATTCATAAATTACATCTACCATATACATAATACTGCATGTTGGTATGCAGTCATTCATACATGACATCTTACTATAGTCATGATATGGTCAGTCATATTGGACATGAATGCAACTAATTATCCCAATACACTCCATTTCCACCTAAAACATTGACACAAAACCCTAAACCTTAAACCCTAGACATTGAAACATAAACCCTAAACCCAAAACACTAAGCCATAAACTCTAAACCATGAACAATAAATAATATACCTTAACCCCAAACCCTAAACCCTAAGCCCTAAACTTTGAAACCTTAACCCCAATAAATTTTTCCTAAACCCAAAATAATAATCCATAAACCTTAAACTCTATACCTTAAATATATAACCTTAAAAAACTAAACCTAGACCCTAGACCCTAAACCCTAAAACTTAAACATAAGCCCTTAATCCTAAAATCCTAAATCTTAAACACTAAACACCAAACCCTTAACCTTAAACCCATAATTTTAAACACTAAACCCTAAAAAAATTCAAATTCAAGAATATTAAACCTAAACACTAAACTCAAAACCCTAAACCTTTACCCCTAAACTCTTTACCCTAAACTCTAATCCTTAAACCTTAAGCCCTAAACCCTAAAACTTGAAAGTTGATTGCTGAACTACAAACCCATAACCATAAAACTTCAAACTCAAAACCATACACCCTAAATCCTATAACCATAAACCCAAAACCTTAAAACCTAAATTTCAAAACACAAAAATAGTTCTAAACCCAACCACTAAAATATAAACCTTCAACCCTAAACTCTTCACCCTAAAAAATGAACGCTAAACCATGAGGACTAACCCTAAACACTAAACACTAAACCTTAAATCCTAAATCATAAAGTCTAAGCCCCAATCCATTAAACCCTAAACCCTAAATATTAAAAATTAACACCAAACCCAAAACCCTAAATCACAAGATGTAAACCCAAAACCCTTAAATAGTAAAACATAAATTAAAAACCTAGACCCTACACCCCAAACCCTAATCTCTAGATGCTAAACCCTAAACCGCTAACCTTAAACCCCAAACCCCAAAAACTAAGCCTTAAACTTTTATCCCCTAACCCTAAATGCCATAACAAAGGCCCTAAACTCTATATCATAAGTCCTAAACTCCAAACCTAAACCTTAACCCTTACACTTAATCCCTAAAGTCTTAACACCAAATCTAAAACCATAAACTATAAGTCATAAACCCTAAACATTAACTCTTAAACCAAAAAATTTAAACCCAAACCCAAAACCTTAAACACCAAACCTAAATTTCTAAACTCTAAAGCCTTAACCCACAAACCACAAACCATATACTCTAAACCCTGAATCCAAAGCCCTAAGCCCTATTCCCCCAACACTAAATCCAAAACCCTAAATATTAAATACTAAGTTCCAAACCCCAAACCCTCAACCAAACCCCTAATCCCAAAACCCTAAACCTTACACCCTAAACCCTAACCCTTAAGTGTGAAACAAGAAACCCAAAACCTTAACCCCAAACACCAAACCCTAAACCCTAAAAGCTAAACCCTTGGTCTCCTGAACCACAAACCATAAATACAAAACCTTTAAGCATAAAATATAAATTATAAGCCATAAATCTTAATCCCTAGTCCATAACACAAAAAAAATCCTAAATGCTAATACTTATACCCTAAACCCTAGACTATGAATATTGAACCATCAACCATAAACCATAATCTTGAATTATCACCTATATATAGAAATGAGAGGGGTCATTGGCTAATCCATATCTTGAAAGCATAGGGGGCATTCTCACCTATATAGAGATATGAGTGACTAGAGAAATTCATGTAAAAGTATTGAAGGTAGATTCATGATGAATTCCTAAATAATTTGTGAGTTTTTTAATCAATGGGTCTATCAATATGCATAAATGATTAGCTTGTAGCATGAAACCTATAACATAGATATAGTAATGATACAATCATTCATACATTACATCTACCCCATACCTAGTACTACATATAGGTATGTTGTCACTCATACATGGCATATTCTTTTAGTCATGACATAATCACTCATACTAGACACAAATGTATCTAATCACCCTAATACACTCCATTTCCACCTATACCATTAACCCTAAAACCCAAACCCTAAATCATAAACACTAAACCTTAAACCCTAAACCCTAAACATTAAGCCATAAACCCTAAACCATGAACACTAAATCATATATCTAAACCCTAAATTATATAAACCTTAAATTATTAACCCTAATACATTATCCCTAAGCCTAAAAAAAATACCTAAACCTTATAACATATATTATAAACATAGAACCTAAAATCCTCAAACCCTAGACTTTATACCCTAGACCCTAAGCCCTAAAACATGAACATTAAGGCTTCAAACCTAAATCATAAACCATAAGCCTAAAATCCTATATCCAAACAATAAACCATAAAACCTTAACCCTATACCCCTAATATTAAACACAAAACCCTAAACACAAAATTCAAAATCATGAACCTTAGACCCTAAACATTGAACCCCAAACCCCAAACCCAAAACATTGCCCCCTAAACTCTTAACACTAAACCCTAATCCTAAGCATTGAACCCTAAACCTTGAAATTTGAACCCTAAATGACAAACTTAGAACCACAAAACCTCAAACCAAAAACCATAGACCCTAAATCCTAATACTAGATAAACCCTAAACCTTAAAACCTAAATGCCATAACCTAAACAATCAACCCTAAACAATGAAACATAAACTTAGAAACCTAAACCCTTGACCCAAAACCCTAAAAATGAAATGTAAATGACAAAAATTAAACCTAAATGATAAAAACTAAACATACATCATGGAGACCACACCAGAGAGGAATGATGAAAACATTGGTAGTTATGATTAATCCCCAATCCACTTTCCTATCATAATTCCTACAAAAGTGAAAATATTTCAATGCAAGGAGAAAACATGTCATATCAAAGTTAGTGGCACAAATTATAATAAATTATACTCATGACCCACATCATTATTTAATAATAATTTTCAAACATGAAAAGATCCAAAATTATATTATGTTTTTGCTCAATGTTTGTAACCATAATAGAAAATAAATAATTGTGTCCAGAAGAAGGATTTCACCTCCTCCTCATCATGAATGAGAATAATCTACCAGACATAAATAAGAATAATGACCCTAGTACACTCTAATCAAAATAAAAGGAATCAAAACACCATTCAAAATTCATCTAAAAAAGATATTATTAAGTCTGAAATAATTTTTTATTGACTACTAAATTAGAACACACTCTACTAGATGAAGGACTAACTAGGAATGATGTGGAAGTGATTAGGTACAATCTGGTAATGGTTAGGGCCAATGAGGGATGAGGAAGAATAAGGAGGAAGTGATTAGGGATGATGAAATATGATGAGGGTTGATGAAGGAGTGATTGGGGATGATGAGGTACAATGAAATATAATGAAGGATTGACTATGGATGATAAGAAATGATGATGGCTTATGAGGGAGTTATTAGGGATGATGAGAGTGTGATGAGGAATGATGAGGTGTGATGAGAGAGTGATTAGTTATGATTAGGGATGATGAGACATGATGAGGGAGTGTTTAGGGATGATCAAGGATACTGAGGGATGATGAGGGTTGATGAAGGAGTGATTAGTGACAATGAGGGGTGATGATAACTAATGAGGGAGTGATTAGAGATAGTGAGGGATAATTATAATTGATGAGGGGCTGACTAGGGATGATAAGTGAATACGATGGTCGATGAGGGAGTGATTAGGGATGATGAGGGTCAATGAAGGAGTGTCCTATGTGAATTTAGAGTGCTAAAATGTGACTTTATTCTGTGTGACTTTGGAATAAAGCATGAGATTGGAATGGAAGAATGCATGGATTGATAATTTGTATTACATTTGTTTCAAAGTGAATGGTACCTTTTTAGAATGACTTTTGAATTATGTTTTGATTCATTCTATTCTGAGTTGAGTCTATTAGAATGACTAACTACATTCATGTATGGTATAAGTTATCGTATCATGACTATAAGTAGATGTCATGTATGAGTGACTGCATACATACATGTTGTAATAGGTATGTGGTAGATGTCATGTATGAGTGACTATGTCATGACTATAGGTATGTTACAATTTATAGGGAAGTCACTTACGCATATTGATATACCCATTGATTGAAAAGCCCATAAGTTATTTAGGAATCCACCTTCAAGCTCGGGTATTCAATTGGGTAGGGCATATTCAAGTAGGTAAAGTAGGTATGGTATACTCAATTAGATATAATAGGGGGCATAATCAATGGTATAGATCTATTACATACATAGCATGATTTGAAACCTTATTTATCATTATCTTCCAATTTTGAAATTATGAAAACTAAGTATTGACTAGATTGGATTTTGAAAAACTAAATTCTAAATGGTAACTCCTACAGATCTAGAATTAATTTCATAAGATGCAAAGTGGCCCTAATTTTTATATTTATAAAATAAATCTAAAGTATAAAAATATAAAATGTAATATAAATTAACTACAAACTTATGCTTACATTTTTGTTACTAAATATATCCTTGAACACACAAAAGAAAACAAAAACACAACAAAAAAACCTAGTTCAGAATGCACACAACAAAAAAACATGTGTCTTTACATGCAAAAACAACCAACAAAAACTACACAAAACCAAAAAAAAGTATGTCTTAAGAAGGGTGTACGCCCTTTCAACATTTTAATCTTTTAATTTTGTGTTTTCTCTCCAAATTTACCTTGGATACAGGGTTGGGGAGGTCTGAATCTAACTTGAAACTAACCATGGAGCAACCCACTTGGTTTCTTAGAAATTTACGAGTCTTTTTCATTTTTGTCGACAAATTTGATTTGGTAGCTTTTATTATTAAAAGAAATTAAATTTGATTTGGTAGAGTTTTAGATTATACAATTTGTTTAATGTTAAAATATTATTTATAATTATTACTTAATTTCTACAGAACATACCTCATTATGGACTATACACATATCCTCACAAATTCGCTTATAACTTTTTGAATATTAATTGAATTTTTATAAAACTTATATCTCCACAATCTACATATTGTCAGCTATGCTTAAAAAAAAATCATTAAGTTAAGGTTAAAAAGTTATGTTTGTACACTTGTAGTTTCAATTTTCTAAATGTCTTGACTTTTAAACTTATTTGAAAATTATATATATAATAAAATATTAATAAAAAATATTCTCAACAATCTTCAGCATTTCACCTATCCATATATGAAATTTCATAAAAAAATCATTCATTTATTCAAAAAAAGTGGGTTCATACACATGCAATCTCCTTATCTTTTCACAAAAAATGACCAACCTATTGTCATAAATGCATCTACTTCTCACACTTTTATCATCTAGGTATTAAACAAAAAAATTGTACTTAGAAACTAAATTAAAAATGCCATAATTCATGTTCTTATGTCATTGTCAAATTTTTTTTGAAGTGTCTCTAACAATCTATCCAAGATCAACTATTATTATTTTAAAGAGAAAAAGTGTTGCTTTATACCCCCTTTTATCTCCCATTATCTTGCATCTACCCGATTGAGTAATTCCAATGTGAGAAAGACACTTCCCAAGCAAAAGGCCTTGATAGACTAGGCACCAAAGGAAATAAGCAAGCTTGGGATCAAGTTTGGCGTTCCAAATTTGGTCGAATCAGATAAGCCAAGTCTTGGGTACGAAATTAAGGTTTTAACACCTATTGTGCTTGCCAAGCATAGAACAAAAGGAGATCATCACCTAATAAAGGAGATGTGGATAGTAGATTTTGAAGTGAGTGTCATAGTTCCACCTCAAATATTTCCACTATGCACATGCAAGTTGTAGACCCAGTTTGTGAAGCATAACATCTATTATTCACTCCTAAATATGGATATTAACTAGTAAATCAACATGATTTAAATTTTAAATTTATATTTTAGCATAGCTCAAGGGTCACAATCACAGATAAAAACCAAATACTTTATAGTTTTTATCCATTTTTTTAAAGGCTCAAATATTTTATACCATGTAATTTTGCCAACAAAAGGCTAGTATTGGTCATGATGGGAGACCACTAGAGATTGTTATCATTGAAGGAAAGACCACTATGAAATCCATCACCAACCTGTTTTAAATGAGGTTTGACAACCTTGTAGGCTTGACCACTATATTTATTTTTTAGAAAATTATCTATGCGGTAGATTATAAAACAATTTTTTTATAATAAAAATTAAATATTTTAAAAAACTTGTTTTCAAATCTACCATGTTAATAATTTTCTAAAAAGTGAGCATACAAATGTTAATTTTAACTATATATATAAAGTTTAATATAGTTAAATTTATTATATATTTTAAATAAATTTATATAAAATTAATGATAAGATATCATTCTTTGTATGAATATATAACTAGCAGTTGCCCTAATGGTGCAAGGAAAGGTAGAGGTTAGTTAAGCATAGCTCATATCTGCAAAGTAAATTATTTTAATTTGTGATTTCCTTTGCTAAGCATTTTCTTTTCATTTATGGGATGATCTAATTGACACACCATAAACATTACATGTATTGCAGTAGATCAAAAATGGACTCGCCACTGTCGAGAGAGTATGCAGGTAATGCAGTGATTCTAGGGGAAGTATGAAAGTGCTAAAAGAGGAAGGGTTATTGACATAGGTGGTGAAGGTCTAAGAAGGATAAATAGTGACTATACATGATCTGTGGTGGATTGGCTAGAGGTTCACAAGGTAAATCTATGTACCGTGAGGAGCTTCTCGATGGTTGTGTTGTGGAGGTTGGGGATGGAGAAGGTGGAATTTATTTGAGGGGAAGCAACTGTAGTAAACCACACACACACACATATACACAATCTAATGTTTAAGTATATATTATAATATCTAATAAAATATTAAATATATAATATAATCAAATATAGTATTAAAATATATTGTTATAATTTGATATAATATTAAATTATATATTATATAGTATATATTATTTATGTAAAAAATATATTTAAATATATATTAATTACATAATATATTTGAATCTATGTGTATAGTTTAATATTATATGTATAATATACATTTTTATATTATATTTGATCATATAATATATATTTTTAATATTTGACTATATAATATATATTTTACTATTATTTTTGAATATATAAGTATTATATTATATAATATATATTTTAAATAAATTCTCAGCAATTTCCCTACCCAACCAAATTCAAACAACGGATAAGGGATTTGAACCTCACATGCTAATCTCCTCGACATATGGCCAATATACACAAAAATGCCTTCCCAAACATCCACATTAATACTTGTACCTGTCCTACCCATAATTAGCATAGTTAGGTGTATGGCCATGATTAGATATAGATTCAGTGGAAATAAAACCTAATCTAATCACCAAGCCTTCCAACATTTTTTCAACTTGCATTTTTTTCAGTACACCACTGCATGAAAAATTAGTTATTTCAAAGAAAGAAAAAAGCATACTCTCTCTACCCTATGAAGCCTTGTTCTGAGTGGTACAGTGTGAGCTAGAGTTCAAGAAATAAAGTTGTTTGAATATAAGGTGTTATGGGGGTTTATGAGTCTATGAAAGCCTATGTATAGAGAAGGAAATACTAGAAGCCTCCTTATTTGGCATTGCCATTACCTATTGTTTCTATTTTTTAATCTAGAGTTGTGACCCTTTCAATTCTTTCTATTTGATTAGGTGACATGAATTAATTGTGGTGGTTTCATAATCACACTGTGTGTCAAACATTGCATCTTTGATGGTATTGGGTTCCATTTATTTCTGAGAGCCCTTACTAAAATGACCAAAGGGACTGATGCACCCTCCATTATTCTAGTTTGGGAAAGAGAAAGACTACTTCCACAAACAAATCCTTACATATAATTCCCTCACTATGAATATACACAAGATTATCTAGGCTTAGAATCTTCAAGTTTGTAAATAGTAGGGTTTTTTTCTAGTGAAAGGTTTTATGCAGGAAATTCAGCGTCAGCTCTCTTGAAATTTTAATTTTTTATATATTTTTTGATTATATTAATTTTTTTCAGATTGAGTTAAATTTATTTGCTTTGAAGTTTTGCATCTTTCTTTGAGGTACTCATTTCAATAATATCAATTAGACAAATTATAGAGTATACAATGAAAATGGAAAACCTGTGTTATTGAATTTTTTAGAAAATTTCCATCATTGCCTCTTGTAGCAATTGGAACATGGATGAATATATCTCTTTCCTTCTGGCCTGCAAACATTAAAATTGATTTATGGGATTTCATTGTACTAGGTGATGCAGGTTTATTGTTCATGATCCTCAATCCCTTTGAACAGGAAATGCAAGAGCATAGATTAAATAGATGCAATTTAAAGGTTTGTGTTTCCAATACAATTACTGAAACTTCTTGTGAACTTCTTCTTATCTTAACCCAATATGAAAACTTTTGCTCTTAGGGTTATAGGTAGGGTTATTTTAGGAGGAGACTACTACAAAGACTCTTATAAATATAAATATTCAATTCTTGTAATAAATAAAAAACTATACCTTACCCCTATTTGTTGTATTTAAATTAGTGAATAATAAAATCCATTTACAAAGTTATATGGAATGCTTATCTGTAATCCATTTGAATTAGTATTATTAAAATAATTTTTCAAGGATTTCAATTTTAAATGTAGGAAATGGAAACGAAATACAACAATAACCAGACATGTCCCAAGAATCTCCCATTGTACCTAAAATGATCACGTTTTCAATATGTAGCCTATGAAAGAGATGAATTTATTTTTTATAGAGCACATATTATAAATGGATAGCATAGTATATTAAACATTAACTTCAGTTTAGCAAAGCATTTTTACTAACTATAATCATTTTTATCTATTAAATTCTAGAACAAGGAACCTCATATTGAACCAAGTTGCCAACTTAAATCCATGGAAGGGGTAGTGATGAAGTGGGAATGACGTGTCTTACTCATCTACCATTGAGCTTGATACCTAATAGTATGATACTATGAACCATCATGAACCATCAAGGAGTCAGAGGCATGTCATTTGTGTAGGTGGTAAGGCAATCTCCAAGCTAGCAAAGCACCCAAACCTGGAACCACAAACCAATAGTTTATAAAACTATTATCTAACATCTTGTGCTAGTTTACAATTGATGACAAATAACACTTTATTTATTTTTGCCTCTTGTGAGATGAATCTTGGGGACTTGCCCCATCATATAAGCCTCCAAATAATCAATTGTGGAGAGGGATTTCAAAAATATATTCTATAATATAATAGAGTTATAAATAATTAAATCTATGGAATAGGATAGTAGAGGATACTTATTGTTTCCTTAGTCCATATAAATTCCTATAATTTATTTTAATTAAGTTGATGTTCATGGGAAGACTTTGTGTAAAATTAAAACCTTGTGATGAAATCATATAAGTTACATATTTTTTGGCTAATAGATTTATCCTAATTTCTTCGAACTCTATACCCTTTTCTTTCAAGAACAAATAAATTAATCAACAAAAGGGTGAGCTATCAGGAACAGTTCCCCTCTGAATTAAGGTATAACTCCCTTTAAGATCTTCAATGAATTTGAATTATTCTAAATATTTAGATACACTTTTAACCAGAAATTGCTTAAAGGCAAACTAACATCCATACATCATCATACTATGAATGCAAGATTTTATAACATCATTTGGTAATATAATACATAGACTCCATCTTTAATAATAATCTGATATAAACATGTAAATTACTGAACCAATAAAAAATAAAATACATACAATGAGTTGTCTAATAAAAGAGCAATTACCATATGAAAGAAGATCTCGCATACAAAATCCAATTTCAAATACTCAAATGCACAGATCTAAGTATGCAATAATTATTTCTCCTTTTCATTTATAGATGAAACATGTTTCAGACAAACATCATATATATTATAAAACACGTAATATTCAACTCTACAACTTCTTGTTTCTTTTTCTTTTTTCTTTCCTCTATGTTTAACAACATAAAAAAACATATATATAGTTGCCCTAATTATTCAATCTTTTAAACCAAACCCAGAGTTAAAGTAACTCTGACCCATATAGGATTTAATTTTTACAAACTCATTTAAAAACCAAGTTTTAAATAGAATACCAATTAAATAACTAAATAAATTATTATGCAAGTAAGATTAAGACCGGGGAGATGGATTATAATCTCTAGATCTGATTTGCTCAGTCAAGGAGATAAGTTGCACTTTACACTCTTGAGATGCTACAATAAATTCCTAGATTTTTGAGAAATTAGGGATGCTGATGTGTTTCACTCTTGCCTTCTAGACGTCTTTTTCCCTCTAAAATTTCCCTACTTTCTCAGTGTGCTTTGGGAGTGCATCAACATAGAGATGAAGGAGTGACTTCACCTTTAAAATCTAAGAGAAATCTTCAGTTAATAAGTTGTCATTTTCTTTAAGGAAGCTGATCTTTTCCTGTAGGAATAAATCATAGTATCGATGTCTTTTTTGGGTTCCCCATCATCCTTTTTATACTTCACATCAATATATTTAAATCATGCTGTAAGGATTGAGTGAATTTAGTTATTTATTTGATCATTTTCATAAGTTCAATTCACCCTTGTCTAGATACTAAATTCCTCCATTCAATATTTTTATTACTTACATACAGCATATCCTCATTTAGACCTGTCAAATTCTTTTTTGACAAAATTTTTGCTATCCCATACTTCTATACTTCATCAATTTGATTCATCATATTCATCCATTTACCTTCATCTTTTATCCACAAAGCATTCTGTTTTTTCAAGTCTTCGATGGTAGCTATGGTTTGATCATATATATTATTTCAGATTCATGAATGTATTTTGTACCTTTCTAGATGATGCCATCTAACCAATCATTAAATACCCTGGCAACCATTTTGTTTCTATGTATCTGGTCTAACATATTTTGATTGATTGGTGATTTTGGATCAAAAGATAGGGGTAGTTGGGCAATAGGTTATGGATTTGGGTTTTGAATAGCGTCAATGTACATTGCCATTGATCGCAAGGTATGTTTTAACTCCCTTTTATCTTTCTCATCTTTCCAAGTTTGGTTGACTATCCTTTTGGTTAATGCTTCAAGGTGATGCACATCCATGACATGTCATGTAGTCCTAAGATCTATCTTTTCAAATTTAAAATCTTGAACTATAGGTTCTTGAACTTCCTCATTAATTATTGGCCAAGCTATTTCTGCACTCTAGTTTCCTATGTTAGGGTCGACGTCTACCCTAGATGTTGTTTTTAGCTTCTTAGATTTAAGAGTCTTCCCTAGGAACTTGCTAACCATGTCCTTTAATGGCAATGAAAATGGGACTATTTTTCTTTTGTCACTTGATCAAACTTTCCAATAATTTAGGTGCAAAGGCTAGGAATTCTTTACTAGAGATTTAACTGGTCAGAAGGCACATCTAAAATCATCATCAAGTTAGTCAGATTCTAAAGCAACCTCTGTCTATTGTTTTACACTAACCTCCTCTACCATTGGTGAATCAGACTCTTTATCACCTATTGCTTCTCATGAATCTTCTTTAGAATTCAAGTCTACAACTATTCTATCTTAAAAATATACTTCTTCCTCTTGCTTTTATTTCTTGATTTAGTGACATGAGGGGGTAGAATAGTTGTGAGGGCTTTCTTGGATTCTCTGATGACATGACTCCTTTTAGTTTTAGGCTTGGAAGTACGTACATCATAGATAGTAATAAGCTGATTAGAAGAGCTTATTGGGGATGGTGATTCAAGCATTGATGCACATTACAGGGAACCTTTATTTTGAACTTCTTCCAGCTTACATTCCCTCAACCATTTCTCAGTTCTCTTTATTACTGGGAGATTTTTGACCTCAATTCGATCCTCTTCATCTTTATCCCAATCAATTTTTGGGATAGGTAATTGTTTCATTTTTTTAAAATTGAGGATCAATCAACTGTTCTTCATTGTCAACTATTCTAGAAATGTTCATATTTAAATTGAGGGTGACTATTTGCCCCAAGGAGAACCTACACCAAAGTCTCTTTTTGACCTCAAATTCATCTGAACAATCTTCCCAATAATCCTCTATTTGAGGAATATGTGAAAATCCTATCCCAAAATCTAAATTATCTCTAGCAAAGCCTTTGCTATCAAACTGGGATCACATAGTATAATGATAAAGATTGATTTTTTAAAGATTCACTTCTAAGTTCAAGGCATCATAAATTGACTAACAAGAATAATGTCCAAGTTCAATGGGAAAAGAGATACCAACTTCCTTCTTCTTTGAGAACCTCTTATCCACATGGGATAGCTATCTGTAGACTTCTATTGATATGAAATGATAAAAAACATACCTGGGCAACTTCACGGGTTCACTGTCAAAACCCCAAACTCTGATATAAGTAAATTTAGGGAACTAGATAAAGAAGCTGCCATAGATATTGATTAACTACATTACTTCATCAGACATTCTCTTGCTTATATTGCCTACCAATTCATAAGTCATTCTTCTAGTAAAAACATCATTAACCCTCCTATAATTCTCATAATAATTATGTATCTATAACTATGAATGATAGTCATTAATTTTGGTGTTTACGACCAAGGGTGCATGATGTAGCCCTAACCACTATCTCGTAGATGCTACGCAATAGAAAAGATATGAAGACATACAAAAAATTTTACTTCCCAAAAAATTACTGAGACTCAAATGCAAATATTCGGCTATAATTTTAGCCTAGTCCAAATATTGTTCCCCTTGGAAGATCACCTAGATGAAGAAATACATCCAATCTTTCCAATAATATGCCTGAGAGTTACCCTTTAGCCTGTGCAGTAATACCACAATATCCTTTACCTCCTAAATCATGTGGTTTATTGTCAGTGGTCTAGGTAGTCTTGAACCCCCCTTTTGGGATTTCAATAACTAATTTCTTGCTATTACGCTCCTTTAGTTCATTTTTTTAATGAGAAATGCCCATAAGTAGAAGTAATATTGAGATCAAAATAGGGTTCTTTAGGTGGAATTCTCATCACAGACATTAGGGTTTGTCTATCAACATGAAGTAACACATTACCATCTACAGTTCTGATGCACCTATATTGGGGTTCATATCTATTCATGCACTCTAGAACTAATTTGAGTTACTGTACAGGCCATGGGGAAGGCCATAGACTTCGACCAAACCACTTTATACTATCTTCTTCATCATAAGATTTGGTAAAGGATTTTTAACCCTCTCCCTAAAATCGTCTAAGTCATATTGAACCAAATAGGTATCCCTTAATTTAGGGAGAGAGTAGATGAGACCAGAACCATGCTCATAGCCAAGACAAGCTGAGTTCATAGCTATAGATTGGAGGATATAATGAGAAAGAATGCTTCCATACTTCTTAAATAATGTTTGAAACTCAAAAGAATTTTTCTTTCCAATTAAGAAATGGAAACAACTTATAGGAAGAGTAGAACTCACCTTCAATGTATCTGAAATAACTATGAAATTGGGCAACAAAAATCTTATACCTCTACGTTGTTCCCCATTTGCATCACCTAGTGTGTTTGTTCTGCTAAATTTAGCTTGTTTCTCTCTTGATATAGACATTAACCAGGTTGAATAATTATTAACCAAAACAATACATGATAAAAATGCTTGATAAGACATGAACTCTAACATATGCATTAATGGAAAGCATTCTTCATGTATGCAACCTTGATGAATAATGATTATCCATAACCTTGCAAAAAGTTAAAACTTTCCATTTCATAATGAGTTTCAGATATATTTTTCTCTAAATATCCTACTAATTTTAACTTAGAGAAATCCTTGGGGTGAGGTGAGAGTCATAGTCACTGAACCTTTGAACCATTTAACCTTTGAACCATTGGAATGTGGTTCAACTGAAAGGTTCAAAGATAGGAGATGAGTTACATAGTCTGACCAACAGTCATGAATTTTCAAGAAACATTAAACTTGAACTAGTGGATTGTTGAAACGTTGAACTCCCAAAATGAGGTTCAACACAAAGGTTCAACACAAAGGTTCAACGTAGAGACTGGGTTACACAAAGGGACCAACAGTTCACTTTTGAAGAACGTTCAGTTTTAAACAATTGAACCATTAAACTCTGCAATGAGGTTTAACTAAAAGGTTCAATGATATATTTGATACAGGGAAAAACAATTCACTTTAAGAAAAGAAATTGAACCCTTTGAACCATTAAACTATTGAACCTTTTGAGAATGGTTCAAGTTTAAAGGTTAAATTCTTTAGTAATGTCACACACAGAAATATGATAGGTGAGTGAATTTTTAAAAATAAAGAGCTGAACTTAATAAACAAAGATATGACCAATAAGGGTAAAATGATAAGTCAACTCTTGCTTAAGGAAATTTCATGAAAATTTGAATAAGGGTGACTCAAAAGGTAACATTGGCTCTAACTTGGGACTACATTTTATGGTAAAATGCAGAGAACCTAGAAACTCTAGTTACGCATGAACTGAAACATAGAGATGGAAGAAAAGAAGCAAGACAAACTAAAACTAGGAAAGGAAAATACATGTGACAACAAAGGAAAGGCTATATAAAAAATAGGGGACACCTATTTCACAGTCGATACAACTTAAGATCCTATCCATTATAGGATAGGGGTAAAACAACTCCATCCAAAAATTCCAATTTAAAATAATTAGGACCTAATAACTGATGAATTTTGAAAGGCCCTTTCCAAATTGAATCAAATTTGCCATGTGGTCCTTTAGGTTCTCTCCTTCTATCCCATAGCAATACTCTATCTCCTTCCATGAACTTTCTAGGTTTAGTTTTTTGATCAAAAATCTTCTTAACCCTAGCTTGGTGAGTAGTAATTTGATCAAACAAGTCATTCCTTTCCTCCTCAATCTTAGTTAAGTGCATAACTCTTTTCTCTAAAGAATCTTGAAAGTACTGATCTTCAATAATATTTTGTAATTTAGCCATAGATAATTGTAGAGGTAATGATAACTATGCTCCTATTCCATAAACTAGCTCAAAAGGTGCCATTCATATTTCTCTTTTTGGGGTTACCCTGTTAGCCTAGAGTGCTTCATACAATATTTTATTCCAATCTTTGGGATTTTCACTCACCAATTTCCTCATGATAGTTATTAGATTTTTATTATTAGACTCAGCTTGTCCATTCCCTTGAGGGTAGTAATCTGATGAGTGATATAGAGATATATTGTGCTCATAGAAAAAAGAAGTAAGATCAATTAAGGAAAAGTTAGTGGCATTATCTGCTACAAGTTTTTGAGGGACACCAAAACATACCAATATATTTTCTTTGAAAAAATTACACACCACTTCTGAAGTGGTTCTCTTCATAGGGACTGCTTCAACCCATTTTGTAAAATAGTCTATTGCCATTAAAATATGAGTATGTCTAGAACTTGAAGGAGGTGAAAGAGGCCCAATAAATTCCAAACCTAATTATTTAAAAGGTTCTTCTATAACAACAGGCCTAAGAGGCAATACTTCGAGTTGTGGCCTTCCTGAAAATAGTTTACATTTTTCACAGTTGGCTACCCATTTGTATGTATCTTTAAACACACCCAACCAATAATAACAGTTTATAAGGATTTTGAAAGTTGTGATTGAAGAGGAGAAGTTTCCATCATAGGATTCATTGTGAAAAACTTCCAAAAGCTTATGATGTTGTTCCTTATCTACACATCTCAAAAAAGTTCCATCCAGTCCCTTCTTGTATAAAACATCACCCCAAATGACATATTTTACTGCTTTTAACTTTATATTCCTTTTCTCCTTTGGGGATAAGTGATTGGGACAATCTCCATAGGTAAGATAGTGTGCCACATCTAAGAACCATGGATCTTGTAAACTTACCAATAGGATAGTGGGGAGTTCTTTTTTTTTCTTACTTTCAACAATCAATTTGCATAGACCTTGACCTCTAACCAATTTGGTTGGTCTAATCTCCAAGTCATATTCTTGAATTTTAACAACCCATGTTTCTCTATTGTTCACCCCAACATCTTGTTGAGTGGGTATTCTTCTTACAGCTGTATTAGGCACAAACACAACTGAATGAGAGTGTAGAATGTAATATCTAAATTTTTTGATAGCCTTTACCATAGTGAAAGCTTGATTCTTAGTTAAAGAATACCTAAGTTCATGCTTCTTTAGAGGAACACTCATAAAGGCTATTGGGTTTTCTACATTCAATTCATTCTTCTATAATAAGATACCATACATGGTATGTTTTGAAGCATAACAATAAATAATAAAATCTTTTTGAAAATTAGGATTTACTAGAGTAGGTGTTTATGCAATTTCTTCTTTAATATCTTTAAATGCTTTCTTAGCAGTCTCATTCCATTGGAAATCCTATTTTTCACTCATCATCCCCACAATATTTTTTCTAATTTCATTAAAATTAGGAATGAACCTCCTGAGGAAGTTGATCTAACCAAAGGACTTAACTCCAGTCCTATTTGAAGGAAGGCTTAACTATTGTATTTCTCTCACCCTTTCTAGATCAATCTTGATTACATCCTTTGAAACTAAGTGTCCCAACAACTTACCCTCTATTACATAGAAAATCAACTTCTTAGGGTTAAGAGATATGCCATGACTCTGACACCTTTGCAAAATGATCTCTAGATCCTTCAGATGATCTCTTTTTTTGAGAAAATAGTCAGATCATCAAGATAAATGACAATAATTGTATCTTTTATATCTCTAAAGGATGAAGCCATCACCCATTGAAAATTTTCACTAGCATTAATTAACCAAAGGGCATATAGTTATAATCAAAAGTTCCTTGGGGTGTAGTAAAAGTAGTTTTATGTTGATCAATTGTAGCTACACTTATCTGATTATAACCTGAGAATCCATCTAGCATGGACATCATTTTTGACCTAAAAACTATTTACAAGATGTGATCCATCATAGGTAAAGGATAATTATCCTTCAAACTGGCTTGGTTTAGGTTTTTGAAATCAACATAGATTATTATTTCTCCATTCTTTTTACATACTGGGATAATGTTTTCCACCCAAGTGGAATGATGAATGGGATAAATAATCCTAGCCTTCAAAATTTTATCAATCTCTTTAAAGATGGCCTCAGTAACCTTTGGATTATAATTTATCAACTTCTACCTAACTAGGGTTACATTTGTTTTCAAAGGAATATGATGCTGAAATTGCCCATGCCTAAAATCCTTGAGGTCATCATAACACCAAGCAAAGACATCCTTATACCTAATCAATAGATTAGTCAATTTGTTTCTCTTCTCTAGTGAAAAAACATCTACTAATAGAAATCCACTTAGGATAGTCCATATATCATCTGAATGAGAAACCTTTAGGATAGGTTCTTCCTTCATTTCTTGAGAAGAGAGAAAATAATTACCAGATTCACATTCCTCAAATAGAATCTAAGACTTAGGATCATCAAAAGGATATACAATAAATTTGCATTTAGGCTCAGGTTCTAGATTAACTTTCTACTTTCCCACTAGGATTGTAGCTTTTGACCAATCTAATTTAATCTACCCACCTAAATCTTTGCAAAAAGTCTTGCTCAACAACATCTAACTAGCAGGAATATTTGCTACCAAGGTAGTCAACTTCACCCTTTTATTAGGATAGGCTGCAAGATCAATTTGTGCATCTTTAATTTTTTCAAGCAAAGAAATCTATTTACCATCCATGGAGTAATACCTACCAAACATTTTTGTAAGGGATAAACCTAGGGCTTTGTATATAGAAGAAGGCATTATATTATCAAAAGAACTTGAGTCTATGATATAATTATTGAGTTTATGACCATTTGTGAACAAATAAACATAAAATGGGTTGGGCTTCATATCATCCATATAAGAAGTATCATCAAATGAATTGAGGGTCATTATAGGAGTATGCATGGCTGATTTAGTTGGAGAAGCAAAGGATTAGGCAATGGGAGACTAAGTATTAACATTTAATTGACTCTCAATTTCAACTTGTGTAGGGCCATTTTTGACATATTTAACCAATTTATCAAGTTATTTGGACTTTAACCTAAGGTATTTAGTAGTGGATATTTGAATCTTTGTAAACTTACAAAACTCTAAAATATCAAAAGAAGTCTCATGATCATTTTTATGTAACAATTTATTTTCTTAGGTCTTTAGATTAGCATTAGAGGTTCTAGTAAAAGGTTATTTATCTTTAACAAGCACTTCTTGTGTATTAGAAAATCTTGAATTCTTCTGAATTATAGTGAGGATAGCACATGAAGGATCTTTGAGAGTAACTAATATTTCACCTTCTCTTTCTAAATCTAATTCATATTCTAAGAAGTGTATTTTAGAGTTGTCAGGTTCCTCAAAGTTCCTTTCTTCTTCAGTAGCCTCTCCCAATACATCTTGAATAGCAGTCATTTAAGCATATCTAAGCATCTCCAAACAAGAATTCCCATCATGATTAGTATTCAAATGAAATGCACACATATTCCCTCCCCCAGGAGGACCTTCAATAGCTAACTTTGGTTGTGTTGATGTATGTGGCAATGTCTTACCAATATTCATCTGTTGATTAAGATTTATCTTGTTGATATCTTGATATGGTTTTTGAAATGGGGTATTAACCTTAGGCATTTGCCTTTTTAGGGAAATCATATCATTCACCAATCTTTGGACCACTAGATCTATAGAGGATGAAGGATGAGCATTAGGTATTTGGACTTCTTTCTTCTATTTTCTAGCCATAATAAGATCATCTTCTAAACCAACAACTAAGGTTTGAGTGGCTACCAAGTTATCAATTACACCTCTTCTAAGATGGAAGATAATATTAGGAGGCATAGCATTAATAAAGAAACATTTTTGATTCTCAGCAGTCAGTCATTTAGCAGTTGGGATTTTGTGCACTATTTTATTGAATTTGGCTATTAATTCCCTCATAGGCTCATGTATTTATTTCTTGAGTTGAGTCAATTGAGCAAGAAGGGAATGCTCATCTTCCATGCTCTTGAACCTATTTTCAAATGCATATTTCATATCATTTCATTTTGTAATTGAAGAGTTAGCTAGATGATAGAACCATTATTTTGCATTATCAGTTAGAGTTTGCACAAAAAGTCTTATAGCTACATCTTGATGTTGCACACCTAACACACCACATGCTACTACAAAGGTGCTCAGACATTCCTTTGGTGATTGTCTCCCATCTCCATTAAACTTAGGCAAGTTTTTCCTTGCATTTTTAGGCAAAGGATTTAGGTTGGCCCCTAAATTTAGAGGCCCTATGGCTACTCCCCAAGATTGGGCCTTTGGTAGAAAGCTTATAGCAAAAGGGATGATGGTACTAGAAGAGTTAAGGCTTGACAAATAGGGGATGTAGAGGGTTTAGAGGGGCCAAGAGGTCTAATTATAGCTCTTCAACAGTGTTTGAAAAGTAGGATCTTCAACTCCCTCTCTTCTCAAAGATATTGTGTACCTTCTATAATCTAGCTTATAATTTTGTGATTAGATAGGAGTTATTGGTTTTTAGGTTGTTCTTGATCTTTTCATACTTCAGGGGCTTGGTTTCTTGCTGTGTTTTCTACTTATCTCCTCCTTTTCTTGAGCAACAATAATCTCAAATTATCAGCCAATTGTTCTTCTTTTTCTAATAATCTGCTTGCCCTCCTATAATCACCAATATTCCAATGAGTGCACCAAGAAAGATTATTTGACTAACCAATTATATCTTCTTACTCATCTTAAAAACCAAGATTAGGTTACAGAACATGAATTATATTTTCATGTGGAAGCACCATTGTTACTTCATAATAAGGTGACTAATCTTTTAACAAAGATTCTTCAATCCCTAGTGGAGTCACCAATAACTGTTAGCTAATAGATTTGTCCTAATTTCTTCTAACTCTATACCCTTTTATTTCAAGAAAAAATTAGTTAATCAAAAAATGGGTGAAATATCAAGAATAGTCCCCCTCTGAATTAAGGTATAGCTCCCTTTAAGATCTTCAATGAATTAGAATTATTTTAAATATTTAGATACACTTTTAACTAAAAAGTGCTTAAAGGCAAACTAACATCCATACATCATCATGCTATGAATGCGAGATTTTATAACATCATTTGGTAATACCATACACAGATTCCATCTTCAATAATAACCAAATATAAATGTGTAAATTACTAAACCAATAAATAATAAAACATATATAATGAGTTGTCCAATATAAGAGAAATTACCATATGAAAGAAGATCTTGCACAGAAAATCCAATTTCAAATACTCAAATACACAGATCTAAGTATGCAATAATTATTTCTCCTTTTCATTCACAAATGAAAAATGTTTAGACAAACATCATATATATTATAAAATAGGTAATCTTCAACTCTAAAACTTCTTGTCTCTTTTTCTTTTGTCTTTCTCCTCATGTTTCAACAACTAAACACACACACACGCACACACACACACATATAGTTTCCCTAATTATATGATCTTTTAAACCAAACCCAGAGTTAAAGTAAATTTGATACATACTAGATTCATTTTTTATAAACTCATTTAAAAACCAAGTTTTAAACAGAATACCAATTGAATAACTGAATAAAAGATTATGTAAGTAATATTAAGACTGGGGAGATGGATTAGAATCTCTAGATTTGTTTTGCTCAGCTAAGGAGATAAGTTGCACTTTCCAATCTTGAGATAATGTAACAAATTCCTAGATTTTCAAGAAATTAGGGATGCTGATGTGTTTCATTCTTGCCTTACAGACATCTTTTTCCCTCTAAATTTTCCCTACTTTCTCTGGGAGTACATTGACACAGAGATGGAGTGATTCTACCTTTGAAATCTAAGAGAAATCTTTGATTAATAAGTTGTCATTTTCTTTAACAAAGTTGATCTTTTCCCTGTAGGACTGAATCACAATATCAATGTCTTTTTTAGGTTCCTCATCATCCTTTATATACTTTACATCAATACATTGTAAATCATATTATAAGAATTGAGTGAATTTAGTTATTTATTTGATCATTTTTGTAAGTTCAGTTTTCCCTTATCTAGATATTGAATTCCTCCATTCAATATTTTTCTTACTCACATACAATGTATCCTCATTCACACCTATCAATTTATTTTCTAAAAAAAATTTTGCTATCCCATACTTCTATACTTCATCAATTTGATTCATCACATTCATCCATTTACCTTCATCTTTTATCCACAAAGCATTCTATTTTTTCAAGTCTTCAATGGTAGTTATGGTTTGATCATATATAATCTTCAATTCATGAATGTATTTTCTACCTTTTTGGATGATGCCATACAACTAATCATTAAATACCCTATCAACCATTTTGTTTTTGTGTATCTGGTCTAGCATCTTTTGATTGACTGGTGATTTTGGATCGAAAGATAGGGACAATTGGGTAATAAGTTGTGAATTTGGGTTATGAATGGCATCGATGTACTCTACCATTGATTATAAGGTCTATTTCAAATCCTTTTTATCTTTCTCATCTTTCTAGGTTTGGTTGACTATATTTTTTGTGGATACTTCAAGGTGATGCACATCCACGACATGTGATGCAGTCCCAAGATCTATCTTTTCAATTGTAAAATCTTGAACTATAGGATCTTGAACTTCCTCATTAGTTATTAGCTAGGCTATTTCTACACTCTAATTTCCTATGTTAGGGTTGACATCTACCCTAGATGTTTTTTTAGCTTATTAGATTTAGGAGTCTTCCCTAGGCACTTATTAACCATGTCCTCTAATGGCAATGAAAATGGGACTATTTTTATTTTGTCACCGATCAAACTTTCCAACCATTTAGGTGCAGAGGCTAGGACTTCTTTACCAAGATTTAACTAATTATAAGGTACATCTAAAATCATCATCAGATCAATAGACTCTAAAGCAAATTTTGTCTGTTATTTTGCACTAATCTTCTCTACCATTGGTGAATCAGACTCTTTATCACCTATTGCTTCTCTTGAATCTTCTTCAAAATTCAAGTCTACAACTATTATATTAGAAATCTAATTCTTCCTCTTGCTTTTATTTTTTGATTTGGTGGCATAAGGGGGTAGAATAGTTGTGAGGGCTTTCTTGGATTCTTTGATGATAGGTCTCCTTCTAGTTTTAGACTTGGAAGTACCTTTTTTTGAACTTCTTCCAACTTACATTCTCTCAACCATTTCTCAATTATCTTTATTACTGGGAGAGTTCTGACCTCAATTTGATCCTCTTCATCTTTATCTCAATCTATTTTTGGGATAGGTAATTATTTTATTTTTTCAAATTAAAGATCAATTAGCTATTCTTTATTGTCAACTATTCTAAAAAATTTCATATTTAAACTAAGGGTGACTATTTTCCCCAAGGAGAATCTACACCAAAGTCTCTTTCTGACCTCAAATTCATCTAAACAATCTTCCAAATAATACTCTATTTGAGGAATATGTGAAAATCTTGTACCAAAATCTAAATTATCTCTAGAAAAGCCTTTGCTATCAAATTGAGATTAGACAGTATAATGATGAAAATTGAATTTTTTAAGATCCACTTCTAAGTTCAAGGCATCAAAAATTGACAAACAAGAATAATGTCCAAGTTCAATGAGAAAAGAGATACCAGCTTCCTTCTTCTTTAAAAACCACTTATCCATATGGGCTAGCTGTCTATAGACTTCTATCAATATGAAACAATAAAAAACATACCTAGGAAACTTCAAAAATTTCACCATCAAAACCCCCAACTCTGATATAAGTAAAATTGGGGAACTAGTTAAAGAAGCTGCCATAGATAATGATCAATTTCATTGATTCATTAGACATTCTCTTGCTTATATTGCTTGCCATTTCATAATTCATTCTTCTAGTAAAAACATCATTAACCCTCCTGTAATTATCATAACAATTATGCATCTATAACTATGACTGATAGTCATAAATTTTGACGTCTTTGACCAAAGGTGCATGAGGTATCCCTCACCACTATCTCATAGATGCTAGGCAATAGAAAAGATATAAAGACATAAAAATATTTACTTCCCAAATAATTGTTGAGACTCAAATGCAAACATTCAGCTATAATGTTAGCCTATTCCAAGTATTGTTCCCCTTAGAAGATCACCTGG
>JARHVA010001208.1:3667500-3705000 GCA_037957365.1 Torreya grandis
AATTGTCTCTTTATTTTCCTTAGTTTTTGTGTGTCCATTCCCTTACTCTATTTTTTGTCTTAATTTAGCTTTCCACTTATATATCTATAGCCAAAACATCTCCATAGCACAAAAGATATGATCTGGGTGTATATATAGTTTAAGAATAAAATTATGTGTAATAAATTGAGTACTTCTAGTTTATCTATATAGGGAGCATGTGAGATTGATGCAAGCCTCACTGCCTATTCAATGTTTAGATTTTTTTTTCTCTAATTAACAAAGACACTCTTTTATGCCTTTCACAAGATTCTTCAATCTCATTCATTAACCAACTATTTAATTATGGTCTTATTCAAGTCAATATCATACTTTTCATGGTCTGCTCTGTAGCAAGCAATTTCCTTGACTCTGCTACCACCAATAAAAAAGCTTTAATAGTTCTCCTTTACTTGATGCCTGCATTTTCCCCTTAATGACATCTGATTACTACCTATATCTTTGTACACCCTTTTTCATAAGGATTAATAAAAAATTCTTGGATACTTGATAATATTCTGCTTAGTTTATTTACTTATTGATTGTTCCTGTTGGTATTTCTCTGTGTTTCACTATTGGTCTTGATAGATCAATGAGTTTATCCTTTGAATCCAATAGGGGTTCAAAATTCTATACGCTCCTTATTACGTTTGAGGACTCCTTTGTATAAATAGAAATTTACCAATCTTAAAAAAAAAAACATTATGAAACAAGAGATTCACCTAGAGTGTACCTTTTCTTTTTATCTGATCATCCAATCTACTATTGAGATTTATTTTTTCTTTTTTGTGCTCGTTCAATTATCATTATCTCTTTCTTAATCCTACAAACTGATCACTTAAAATTGATTTATTATGAGTATACCTTTGAAACTTTTGTCATAATCTATTGATCTACCAATTTTCAATACCTTTTGTTCACCCAATTTATAAACATTAATTCCTTTGTGGTCAAATTTTGACTCGGGTATCATCAAGCTTGACAACATGTTTCTATTTTAATCCCTTCTTTAAAGGTTCTCCAAGGACTTTGGTTACTTTGATCAGACTCTATATATATTCATCCTACATACACAATTACCAAATGGATAACTTAATACAAAAACATATGGAATTTGCTTTTCTTTGTCGACTGTACTTGATATTAACAAACTATAATTATTTTACACCCAGGCACATATTAGAAAAAAAATATGCCTTTCAAGATTCTTCTATAGATTGAGAGCTTCTTAAGGTTTATTTATGGAGTCTACATCTTTCTAAACTTATTACCAATTTAGAATAAGAGTTTAACAACCATACCATGTCATCCATTCGAATGCCCATCTGCAAAATATATAGATTGTTACCATATCATTCATTTAAAAAGGATGATCTACAAACATTGTAGTTATATAGATTGTTAACTTTGGGAGAATTAAATATATTTGTATTTAGATGTAGTGGATACATCTAATACAAGTAACCCCTTCCATTTTATATCAATGTGTTACATTAAAGTATCAAGAAAAAAATATTAAAATTCATAGGGATAGAATATTTATATAACCAAGGCCTAAAAATCTATAAATTCATAGATAAATGATGGCACAAACTTAAATTGTTACTTAAGATTAAAATATATTATGAACATGTACATACAATAATGATGGTAAAAACACAAGCATCATGTAATGTGGCTACAAGATAATTTGAAGTTAACAATGCATATCAATGTATAAGAGGCACTATTTATAATTTGATAGTGATAACTTGTTAGATTAAACTCTTATTCATGATACTTGTAGGTCCCATGCCTCTATGCTATATTCTATAGAAATTCTTCGAAAACTTGTAATGTAATTTTTTATCTTTGATAACTTACCTTGTGATCCAATGCTTGGCCATATTTATTTCCATCTATTGTAGTACATTAGTTCTTAGTCATTATATAATCTAAAAAATTTACATAGATTCAAATTACACATTTTCATTAGTCCACATTTTCCAAACATAAAAATATATGCATGAGAATAAGACATATGTTAAAAAAAAGAAAAACATCCAATATTGGGCCTTTTTAGGTGGAATATATGGCATCATTGATTGTTGTCAAAATAATTTGTGTAACTCATTTATCATCTCCAATAACATTTTTAAGAATGGTTTCACCCATTTCAAAATTGAATTTTATAACCTCGTTGTTGCAAATACATTTTAATGTATTTACCCTTTTCATTACTGCAGGTAGAGATATAAAACAAATTCATGGATAAATTTGTGTTTCGTCTAACTCCTACCAAGTCCGAGTTTCATAGATATATGTCATTGCTTATAGAGGATGACTTACGATATGGAGATCTAATGTCCCTGAATAATGATTTTTCCATACACAATAATACATCTTCTAAATTTGTTTCAATTACCCAAGTTCTAAGCACACAAGTAAACATTGAGGAAGATATTGACATCACTATGATAGAAAAAAATTTGTTGATAAAATCAATTATGAAGAACAACTTGCACAACAATTTTCTTCCACACAACCAGAAGTCATAAGAATTCAGCCATTTATAGTGCCTCCCCAAAAGGGTAGAGTTCATTGGACTATTTCACATACTCTTGTTTTGATTGATAAAAAGCATATTGAGAGAGAAACATAGTCCAACGGAGGAGCCATGAAAAAGTCTATATCATCCTTTAAAAAATGGACAAATGTGTAGAAACATTATGCTGATCACGGTGTGATTTGTACACTAATTCAGTGCCAAGATCAATGGGAGCATATCCAACTTCATTATAAAAAAATTAGAGATTATGAAGACAATATTCCCTTAGGGCATGACAATTATTGGACTATGACAACTGAAGAAAGGATCTAGAAAAATCTCCCTCCAAAGTATCCAGAAGAGTTGTTTAATGCAATGGATGCTAATTTTGGTGAAGATAGAGCAATCAATCCTAGTAATATAACCATTGACACTTCTAAGATAAACCATGGGGTTAAGGAGGAATTTTATTCACCAAATGATAATTACAAATGTAATGACTACCAGACACCTAAAGTACCATCTGTAACCCAATCCATAGGGAAAAAAGAAAAATAATATCCAAAGTTACCAGTCTAAAAGATATTATTATTGAGAATAATAAGTTAGTGGTTTCTACTCTACAAATGGCTGAGGGGTGAATGAAATAGCACTAGAAGGACTTTGATTTTTCTTGAACACCAGATGTAGAGGGAAGATGCGAATGAGGAGAGGCTGATCAAGATTGAAGAATAAAATATCAATGTGCAACTAAATTTGGTCTCAACTTTGAATTCTATTGGGCAAGCCATGTTGAAGATTAGTGAATCATTTTCCAACAACAAATGAATATTTTCAGTTTCTAGTTTACTTTAACATTTGTAGTGGTTATATTCTCTTGTATTATCCTTCTACAACTTAGACATTTGTTATATTAATCATGTTTCATGGGATGAGTTGTAGTTGGAGAGACATCATGTTATACTTATCATATTTTATAAGGTGAAATGAGTTTTATTTATCACACATCTCACATTTCATGTTATAATTATCATGTTTCATAAGCTGAAATGAGTTAAATTGAAATAAGTCTTTAATATACGTTGATTTATACTTATCTTCTTTTACATTTCATGTTGCATAAGCTGAAATAAGTATTTTATATAAGTTGATTTTACAATTTATAAATTTTTTCAAAGAACAAAAGAGTTTCTATCTAATATAGCTATCTTTAAAGATGATGTAAATGACATTAACACCCACCCACACAATGGTAGTTGAACTTTACATGCTTTTACATTTGTTTTTGTCTTTGTGAAAAGATAGAACCACATTATTGGGTGTTATATGTTAGAATTTTTATGTAATAATTTGTAGTCAAAGTGCATTCTTCTCAATGATATTGAATGGGAATTTCATTGTGGATTTGTCATTTTTTTGTAGGAGGTTTTGAATTGTAATCTTCAATAATATCTATTGTCATAAAATGGATTATGGTTTAGCATAAATAGTAAAGGTCCTCCTGGGAAGTACATCTATTATTATCTGATTGGAATTACAAATCTGGGATGATATTCAAGATTCAAACGTTATGCAATGTGTTTCAAAAAAATGTAAGAGATATTCGTCTTTAAACACAAACTCATCAAATGTTGAAATGGATGTGGAGATCCATGCAATCACTTCTGAGCAAGAAAATATGATCTTTGAAACAAGTTTATGTAATTATCAATGGAAAGGGAGGATTCAAAATGAATGGTATATTAAGCCTCGTTTATTGCACTGGTGGAACCATTATATATTTAAAGTTAGATGTGATGATGAAAGGTTTCACAACATTTTTAGGTTGCCCTATGCATTATTCACATCTCTTTGTGAGTTGTTGAAGGAAGACCTTAGTCAAGATGATATCTCGTTATCTTCAACGACATTTATAAAGGGTAGGGTGTTTCCAGTTGAGAAAAAAGTGCCCATTACAGTTTTACGATTGTCATCTTGAATGACAATGATTACCATTAGTGAGATTTTTGGTTGTGGAAAGTCAACAGTTGTAAGAATTATAAACAAGTTCCTTAGTTCTACAAGTACAACAATGGTGCGAGTACAATGGCCAAATAATCATTTAATGATTGAGCATGTCAAAGAAGGTTTTCAAAAAAGAAAAAGGCTTTCCAAATTGTTGTGGTGCTATAGATGTGACTCATATTCAATTTGACCTTCCATTTAATGAGTGTTTCTCAGATTGGTATGACAAAGATCACAACTATAGTATGTCATTATAAGCCATTATTGATAGTAATATGCATTTTATGGATGTTTTTATTGGGTGGATTGGTTCTATTAATGATACTAGACTATTGCAGAATTCTTCTTTTTATAGATTATGCGAAGGTGGGGAGAGGTTTAATGGTCATTCTATTTCCAATGGTTCTACAACTGTGAGAGAATACATTATTGATGATGGCAGTTATCCATTATTACCATAGTTAATAACTCCATTTTGTGGACCTTCAACAATTAGTCAAAGGGAGTTTAATTTTAAGTTATCTTCAACAAGAATTATTGTTGAATGTGCATTCAGAAGGATAAAGAACATATGGCAAATTTTTCATTCCAAAATTTGTCAGCGTAAATTGTAAATTCTATCGAAGACCATTCTAGCATGTTGCATATTGCATAATATGTTGTTAACATATGATGAAGATGATAATGAGGCAATTGATGTCAACAACAATGAGCACAATATGTCAAGCAATGAATAAGCATCAAGCGATCCCACTACAACAATGGTGCGAGTGGCTTTAATGGAATTTGTCGATGGAGGAAATAGAGTTCCCCAAGCATAGTGAAAAAAATGATCTTTATGTCTTTAGTCTTCTTCCACATTTTGTGAATGTCAATATGATCATCAAAAGTACAACATCTTAAAAAATATTGTGTTTTTTATTTGAATGATATTAGTTGGGTGTTCTGTAGTTTATTATGTATTCTTTGGTTTATTGATTAATGTTGTGATTTGTAAGTGTAATTCATATTTGATTCGTAAGTATATTTGATCTGTAAGTATATATTCATTTTGTAATGAATAATAAATTATTTCTTTAGACTCTTTTGGAGAAATTATTTATTACCGTTAGTTGTGTTTCTTCATTTAAACTTTAAAGCAATCTTCCATCAGTCTAGAAATCAGTTTCAATCCTGATTGTGATTGAGCAGGTAGTTGGAAATGTTGTCTTTCTTACTGTTGTGAGATGTACATATGATGGTTACCATCTCTTTCATGTCATTTGTTAATAGATAGGCAACATTGGCAAACATATGCCACTTTACTCATTTTCTAAGCAAATGGGTCTCTATTTCTACATATCCTTTTAGTTCTTTCATAGGTTCCAGTTAACAAAGTGTTCCATACGTGCCAATTTAATATGAAATTTGACCAAATATTCTATATAAAATGGAAACTAATTTGACTAGATATTCTATATAAGATGGAAACTAACTGTGGAAATCATCTGTTGCATGTCTCTCATGCCCAATTATCTGCAATCAATTCTTGGAACAGACATAAGTGGGAAGAAAGTACTTATATTTCTTCACTTCATATGAGTATCCATGGTGTCAATGGAATAAGAATACATTCAACATAATATGACAATCCTTTCATTTCTTTCATAGGTTCTAGTTTATAACGTGTTCCATAGGTGCCAATTTTATCTGAAATTTGACCAAATATTTTATACAAAATGGAAACTGACTGTGGAAATCATCTTCTTCATTTCTCTTATGCCCAATTATCTGTAGCCAATTCTAGGACCAGATGTAAGGTGGGAAGAAAGTAATTATATTGCTGCACTAGATATGACTATACATGTTGTCAATAGAATAAGAATACATTTAGCATAATCTGTCTTTTGTTTTTAAAATTCACATATCAACTAGGCACACATACCCTTATCATTTGTGGATATTAATAGAATTTCTATATGTTTTTCTTAATTTTCTTTTAATTTTAATACTATCGGTACTTCATTGTGAGTTTGGTATAAATTAAGTGTTTCTATGTTCTTGAAGAAATGGCCTTGGATGTAATTTTGGGTGAATTTTGGAATTTGTGTCTTCACCTTTTTTTGTTAGTATTCCACAAAATATATTTTTATAGCATTTTTATATCCTGTATCTTTGGTTAATTTCATAACTTGGAATTATTCTTTGTTGTTGTTCGGTATATATTTGATCCTCATTGTATAAGGTTTTCAATTGCATGCAACATCTCAGGGGCTTGATACTCACAAAGTTTCATCAACATCTCCTACCAAAAAGCTAGACAAATGTCTCATTCTCCCTCCCTTTTGAAAATATAATATTTTGTGGATGAAAGGAACATATGCTTTGAGCCCTGTGTTGTTCAAATTTGAACCTAACTGCTTGTCATGTAAGTATAGCCTTGAGGTTAATAAACTTGCATAGAATTATCCTGCCACCCATCGTGCATCTTTTCCTTGGAGCAAAAGCTAACATCACACAAAGAAACTATCGAAGAACACATGGTCACTTCAGCAAACATCTATAATGCAGCGATTCTGTTTTGAAGTTTTTTTTTTTTTTAAAAATATAAGTTGACCAGGAATATATTTTTTTTTGCATGAAACCAAGGGATGAATTTAAACCCCTATAATTTTGTAGCAGATATTAAAAAAATTGAATGGGACCAAGCAATAAATTGCACCTGGTAAAAAAATGTTTAGCAGACCCAAACATGAGACCGGGCCCTTAATATACTATATATTATATTTATAATATAATATTAAAAAATGGAAAACATTTAAAACATACCAATCTTTATTTTTTTATAACATTTGTATAAATAAAACAAGATACTTTGGGGACCGTTATGCCGAGCCGTAAAGGGGGCAGGGGCGGAAGTTTGAACCTAGATACAGGGGAGGAGGGAGATGAAGTTGAGGATGATGAGGATGACGATGAGATGGAGGAATTTGCAGGCTTTGCAAGTATGGACTCTGTGCGAGATAGCTTTTTGTGCTTGATGTTATGGGATTTTCTATGCCGACGGATATGAGTGGTTGCCGGGCAGAATGGACCAGTTAAAAGGCTGCCTTTTGTCTTTCAAAGTTCGCAAGAGTTGGGGAAACCGTTCTGTACTGTACTCACCTGGATCTACTTAAAGGAGGAAAAGAATGGTGCCGGATCCTCTACAAGAACTTTCTGTTTGCATTTTGGTGACCAATTTAGCAAAAACAAAGGACCAAAGGGATCGTTTGTCTTGTCTTCCTCTTATGCTGCCACCTGGGTGAAGCATATCGGCGGCGGTGTGACTTACAGCTGGTATAACGGTGAGGTGATGCACATCTGCGTTATGCAGGGAGACTTGTTAGCGCTGCTAAGACAGTCCAGCCCTAGGCCAAGAACGGGTGAAGGCTTGTTTGGGGAGACCTCTCTCCTCGTGACCACTAAGCTAAGACTTGCTGACTCTCTCCAGAGTGTGGTGGAGGAGTGGCCCCTCCAGGAAGTCAAGCCCCAGATTGGGCCTCGTTCGTAGGCTCCTGACCTGTTTCTTAGAGTATGGAACCATAGATATGTTGCGACTCTGTGGTGATAATGCAAAGTTCGGAGAAGGCTAGCAATAATTGTCTCAAGGAATGGGAGATCAATGCGGAAAATCGTGTCTAGTTGGAAATTTCAGAATTGATTCTATAACGCTTCATGTTTTTCTGGCGTCGCTCTTTGATGGTTTTGTCCTCCCTGGTGCGTTATGGTATTTTCTTTGCTTTGATACGATGGCTGCTCCAGCTTCCGCGGCTACCATGTATAAATATTGCCCTTTTTTGAAATTCAAATTTTGGATTTGTCACTTTTTCGGGTCATGGACTGGTTGCTGTCCGTACCTTTTAACCGTTGGTTTTTTTTATCATGGGTGTCTTTGGATTTGTTCGTGGGTTTGGCAAGTATAATCGTCAGAGGAGGCTTTTTAAATCTGTAATCCCTCAAAAGGAGACTCGCTTTCTGGACCATGAAGGTTGTAAGACTAGCCATAGTAAGGGTAACAAGTGTTTTCCACAACGTTGGAAAGTTCAGTTGATTATCTTTGGAATCCTACTCCAGAATATTATGCGGGTTCTTATAGGGAGCTTTCTCCTTTTTATGTTGAGGACTTGGGCTCCCTTGTGTTTACGATTAGGTTATTCATGTTTGTGTGTACTTTTTCAATGTTTTTTTTTTTTTTTTTTTTTGGGTGGTTGTTTGGAGATTTGGATTTTTTTTAAAGTATGACATTCAGAGTTTTTTTTTTTATGGTTTTTTTTTCGAGATTTGGATTTTTTATAGTATTATATTCAAGGTCTTTATTTTATTTTTAGTGGTGTTTTGTTGGTTTCTGGTTTTATTAGGGATCCCACAGGGTTTGTGTTTATTCGTTTGATTCTAGAGACTTAGACCTGTTTATGTATCGAGGATGGTTTGCGATCTATCTATAATCGGTTTGTTGGTCCTTTGGGAATGTGATGGATCTCTTTGAGGCCTGGAACCTCTTTCTCCATTAGTCCAAGGTATTTTTCGATCTATCTAAACCTAGCTAATTCCCATCCTAGTCTAAAGTGGATGATGTTCTTTTCGCTATTGTGGAGACATGGGCCTCACATTATGCCTAGAGTGGTTCCAGATTCAGTGAAATACTAGATTGGTGGTTTCTTTTTCATCTTTGTTGGCAATGGGTCCCTTAAGGATCCTGATGGTTCTTTATGAGACGTGGGCCACTTGCTCCATCAGTCTAGGCTAACTTTTAGTCCAACTAAAACCAATTGATTCCCACATCAGTCAAAAGTAATTATTGCTATTTTCTTTTTTGGTTGGATCCTTTTTATCTTCCTATTGAACTCTTCCTTCTTCTTAATATGTTTGAACTTAATTCCACAAAAGTCAAAAATAAATTTACATTAATCCGAATAATTTTTATTTTTTTAATAAAATTACATTTCATTTTTTATAGTAAAAAATATATATTTAACATAATACATACATATATTCAACATTAAAAATATATACACACTTAAATAACACATTAAACAAACACACCTGATCATGTGCCTACAATGCATATTGAATGGGTATGCAAAAGACATTTCCATAAATTAAAATATAATTTTATTGTGGCAATTGTGATTAAGAAGCTGTCATCAAATATAATATATTTGGTGAAGGTGCGATTATATATAAATATTTAAACTTATCTTGATATTCGAATTGTCACTCTGATTAAGCCTAAGCTTCCCAAAGAGGGGACTTTGGGACTCGACACTAAATCATTAATTGCTTTAACAATTCTTCATGTAACAATCTGACCCTTAGGAAAACACAAAGGATGGCGCTTTCTTTTTGGTAGTCCCATTATATTCTTTTGACACCTGGTTTGATAGGTGTTAACTCCACAGGTTTTACTTGTTCCAACTAATAATACTTGGATAAATCATTTCAGTACACCTTCCAATGTTTCTTCATTCCCCTTCTAAAACAAACAGGTAATCACATATGTTAATCCCATACCTGGCTGAGGTTTTTTATGTCAAAATTTTAAGGTGGAAAGAAGTTTTTACAGTTTGGGCATGCTTAGGGAAGATCATGGCGCTAAACCAGGATCATCCACACCATTAATAATACAGCAAGGGCGTAGCAGGAAGCGTTGTTAGGAGCGCGATTGGAGGATTGATTCTCTCTTAGGCAAGTGATTCCTGCACTATAGTTCCCTTGTAGTGTTGCATTCAGGTCCCAACTGCTTGCAAGAGATGATTTTGGCATTGGGCTTGCTTTCTAAATTACTATTTATATAATGAGTGGTTCATTTAGAGGATCTTCAGATTCAAAATAATAACAATAGTTTACTCTTTCTTTGGCCAGTTATTTTATAAATTAGAATCATTGTTTAAATACTATAACTGATCCTCGGTGTAATTCATTAGTTTAATCCAGTTTAAGGTGTCGCTTGTTCCTAATGTCAAGCTCTGTGCACATCCTTGCATGTGCCAAATTGACTATGCTTGGATAGGAAAAATGTACTGTGAAATATGCTATGATTTTTGTACATGTTTCGCTTTTTCTCCTGTAAAAGTTCATTATATTCGATATTAAATACTTGAGTTTATTATTTCAGAAGCCTTCGGTAGTACTATCAACTGTCAGAGTCCTTGCATCAAAATTCTATTTTTTCAGGCTTAGATAGGCTCAATATAAACAAATTTCTAACACATTTAATAAAATCGGATTGTACTGAATAAAATGCAAATTGTGAAATCTTGAGTGAGGTCCAGGGCAGATCTCTGGAGTGCATGCACTTGCTCCTGCTCCTGCTCCTACATTGAACAAATTTTGGTCCCTTTGTTATGCAAAGTGCAATCACAGTAATAATACAATCAAGATAGAAATGATATTATTTAGGCAGAACAATGTAGTCGTTCAATGCCTGTGCGACATGAGAGGTATTTTAATTCAAACCTTTTTCTTTCCAACTTTTGTTTGATGTCTTCGTCATCACCTATCATCTGTGCTTCGTTGTCACCTGTCCCCTGTGTGACGCATGTAAGCGCCTCCCTCCCTCCACATCTGACAAGAGTGAACTGGAGGAAAAAACTTTAAGTCTTTAGGCACCATGTGAAAGGAATCTATGTATTCTTTCTCACATAGAATGCCTACAGCGTAATTACAGAATTTTAGGATCGTTGGGGGAGTCAACCACCCAACCCATGGGTAGGGGTACATCAATGCAGTGGCTATATAATTGAGTATGTGATTGACCCAATCACTTGATTGTTTCAATCACAGACTCGATTAGTACTTTTCAAGTCCTTAAATCTAATTATGAATACACAATGTGATTTCGAGTTCACCTGGCACTAATTGAGTCCATGCTTGAACAAAAATGTGTCCATGTGTGAGCAAATCAAGTGACTAGTTCAATCACATACTTAATTTGGGCCAAATGATCCCTAAAACACATTGTGTACTCACAACTACATTCCCATGGCTCAATTGGCCTAATTTATCCATGTGAACCTAATAATAACAATATAATGGAATTTGGGTCTCACTTAGTCCCGATTGAGTTCATGATCAAACCAATTACTCCATTCATTCATTATCAAATACATCTAGGGCATATCAAATGATTATTTCAATCACAAACTCAATCGAGTGATTCGTTTGATCACAGAATCGATCAAATACACCCTAATTATTGTAATTATGTTTTTTTTTTTTTTTTTGTTGGGGGGGGGGGGGGAGGAGATTGATTAGCCCAATCAAGCCTCGTAATCAAACCAATCACTCGATTCATTCAATCATAGACACAATTTGGGTGTATCAGATTATTAGTTCAATCAGGGACTCAATAGAGGTATTAATTCCATCATAGATTTAATTGAGGCCAAGTGATCGCCAAAATAATTTTTTTTGTCACAAGTGATCGCCAAAATAATTTTTTTTGTCACAATTATGTCCTAGGGCTGAGTAGTTATCTAAATAGACATTTGTTCAATCTTGAAAAAAATTGTGGCATATTTATCTTCATCATTATAAGCAATTATAAAAGATATGGTGATCGCATAGCCCTAATTGAATGTATCAAGTGATTGGTTCATAGAAAAACTCATTTAGGGCCAAGTGAGCCCCAAATCACATTTTATAGTAAAAAACAGGTTCACAAGGCTAGATTAGCCAATTCATGCCCTGTGTACCTATTTTCAACTATAAAACATGATTATGTCTATGATTGAACCAATAACTTGTTTTATTTAATCACATGCACATCTAGGGCCTATCGAGCCCCTTTAATCTAATTACAATTATACATTGTCATATGGGGTTCATTTGGCCTTTATTAGGTCTATGTTTGAACCAAAATGTTTGATTATATGAATAAATCTAGCACAATTGGTCCAATGAAGGACTCATTTAAGGCCAAGTGAGACCAAAATCACAATCTATAATTATAAATAGGTTCACATGGCTTGATTGACCCTTTTGATCATAATGAATTTATTTCTAACTATACAATGTGATATGGGGATTACCTAACCCTGATTGAGTCCAAATTGAACCAATTTCTTGTTTTATTCAACCATGTTGCAATTGGGCCATACCCATCCATGTGATGTAATTTTAACTACATAATTTTTTATAGGGGTCATTTATCTTTGATTTAAAGTCCTTTATTGAACCAAATTGTATCCCTTTTCTAATGGATCGAGTGATCGAGTATAAGTATGCCTAAATTGAGTCCATGATTGAAAGAAAATGTGTCCCTATGTGAATGGATAAAGTGAATTGTCTAATGGAAGTCTCATTTTTGGCCAAGTGACCCCCAAATTACATTTTATATTAAAAAATAGGTTCATTGGCTTGATTGGCCCATTTGAGCCTTGTGAACCTATTTGTGATTATACAATATGATACCATGATCACTTAGCCATGGTAAGATTTGTTATTGAACTAATTACTACATGGTAAAAACGATATACATTAGGATCACATAGACCAAATGAATAAATTAGTTACACGGGGTGTAGTTGGTCACAATTACATACAAGATTGATCCAGTTGGTAATTGGTTCAAAATGGTAATTAATTAAGCCAATCAAGCCCAAATTGAAATTATATGGTTTTAATTGGTTGAATGGGGCATACTTAGTCCTAATTAAGTAAAATGTTTAATAAATCACTTGATTGGTTTAACATGAGGTGTAATTGGGGCCAACAAGCCCCAATTGATATTAATGGGTATAATTCATTCTCTGAAATAAAGTTGACACAAAATACATACTAGATAGGCCTTGCAAAAAATTTTATGACTACATAATGTGATTATGGGATCAGTTAGCTTGGACTGAGTATGTGATTAAAATAATCACTCAATTCATTCACATAGTCACATTTTGGTTCAATCATGAATTCAATCCAACCCAATAAGCCCCATATCACATTGTATAATATAAATCAACTTCACATGGCTCTATATGCCCCAATTTAATATTTCATTAAATGAAATAAGTGATTAGTCAAATAAAAAACCTAATTGGCACCAATTGAGTACCAAAACATATTATGTAGGCATAATTACATTCATGGGGATTGATTGGCCCTTTCAAGCCCCATGAACGTATTTGCGATTAGATAATATGATATGGGACTCATTTGGGTCTGATTAAGTCTATAGTTGAGCCAATCACTTATTTTTTTAGTAATAGATGAAATTAGGGCCTATCAATCCATGTGAACCCAATTGGTACTATTATATTGAACTAATTACTCAATTAGTTTATTATGGTATGTAAATGTGACCAATCAAGCCCCAATCAACATTAAATGGTCAAAATTGGTTACAAAAACATTAAATATCCCAAATTACATATCAGATCGACAGACATAAGTTGTTTACTAACATGGATAAATGTTCATTTTCAATGCATGATATAAAATATCTAGAATACATTCTCGACACACAAGGAGTTTTATGTGGACCCCATGAAGATTTGTTTTATCTAGGAATGTCCTACACAAAAGAATATCAAAGGTCTTCACAACTTCTTGGGATTAACAAATTTCTACATGAGATTTATAATTGGTTTTTCTTAAGTCACTTTGGCACCAAAACAACTTTCACCTAGTCTTCCACATAATAGAAAGCATCCAAAGAACTAAAATTTAAACAATGT
Source organism: Torreya grandis (assembly GCA_037957365.1). NCBI lineage: Eukaryota > Viridiplantae > Streptophyta > Pinopsida > Cupressales > Taxaceae > Torreya > Torreya grandis. The sequence goes on from JARHVA010001208.1 coordinate 3,681,742, forward strand.
TTTTACCCATTGCTCATTTTTTCAGATATTCAACAATCATCTAAGATAAAGACTAGTATATTTTAATATATATGTGAAGCAATAGTTGTATTAAATCTAGTCATCCAATCACTTATTAGAGTGGAAAAATAATTATTTAAGTAATTAAATTGAAATTCAATCAAGTAATTTCTAGTGCAATCCAAGTGTGTCACTTCAATTATATTAAGTGCTAAAACGAAGCTTTATTTACTCTAGAATTATCATTACATTACCTCCATGAGTATTCATTAGTATAATGCCCTGTTTTGTCATGTATTTGTTTGGTATTAATTACAAGGAAAAGAGATCTACTTACTATTCCTCCCCTACTATTCCTTTACTTTATGATTATTACAAAGTAGTATAAATATCTTGTATTGAATTAATTTGGAAAAAGATGAGGGATATCAATCTTGAGGCATGTATATTGAATTGTTATATGTATCACATTGATTAATGATTACATTATATATGTTCTGTAAATTTTATGTTAATTGGTGGTAGATAGCCTCAGTCTAGTTGCAACATTGTGTTTGGCCTGGAAAAAATATTTTTAAACAAGCTCCAAACACCATAGCATGCCCAAGATATGATGAATTTTCAATTAAATTCTTCAAGAAAAAATAAAAAGCATCTATATGACGTCAAATAGATATTAAAACTAAGGTATAAATCCTCTTATAAGGATATTATAGATGTCAAACTAAAGGTTGACCATTAATTGTTAACATATAATAGACATTATAGTTTACCACATCCTCTAAGTAACATTGTTAGGTATTATTTATGAAAGTAATCTTGTGATGAATTAGAACATATCAATAAAACAACAAAAAAAATAATAATTAAATCTAATTATATAAATTAAAAATATTATTAAAGTGATCACTTAGTTTATTATTAATTACATTCATATTAATATTTAATTTTATTTCTTGACAGAGATAACAATGGTACAACTAGTTGCTTTTGCCCAGGGCAGTTCCTGCATGAGTTGCTTGTGGTTTAGGGAGACCTCAGCGTCCCTTTGTTCCTAGGCTAGTTTCAGATCCAGTCAAACATTGTATTGGTTGTTTTTTGGTCTTTACTAGGTTTGGGTCCCGTGGAGACCCCGATGATTTATTCTAAGCCCTGGGCCTTTGGCTCCATTAGTCCAAGCTAGTTTTTGGTCTAACTAAAACTGGCAAGTTCCTACACCAATTAAAAGTTGTTAATATTCTTTCCATTGTTGCTTCCTCTTTTGGTTGGGTCCTTTTTGTCTTTCTAGTGATATGTACCTTCTTTTATCTTGTGTATGCCAGGGGGATACTTAGACCTCCTGATGTGTTTTGGTTGGGTTCCATACCAATCAAAAGTGGGTTTACCTTAATCCAAACAAGGGTACCACCCTAGACCACAAAAGATAAAATGAAAAATCAAGACCAATGAAACATACGCAATAGGTTCAAAGTGAATGGTGCTAAGCAAAAAAATAAAAAATAATAGGCTACATGGGTAGCAAGAGGTTAGCTGAATAGTTAGAACTCATCAATCATATGAGATGAAGTAATTATCCACCATCAAAAATATGTCATCAACTTGATTCATGCATTAAAACATAATTAAACACTAACAAAATTTGTATATCAAGAATCAACAATCAATATTATCATCAAACCATAAATCCCACCATCCAAAGCAACTTTATACCATTATGACCATACCTAAATTGAAACCTTATACATATAGATATGCATGGAATGGAATTTAGGAAAATAACATCAAAACATATACATAGATGACCAAAGAAGGTAATATAAATATTTATATTATAATATTAACCATCCAATTTTTATTTCCAATCTCTAACTTCATCAAGTCTAAGTGGGAGTTAGTCAAGCAAATTCCTCATGCCCCAAAAACCCCATATGAAATATTTATAATTATATGAACTAGAAAATTAGGAATCATCTTTAGAAATTTATTCAATGCTAATTATGTTATCAATATCCCTACCAAACTCATCACCATTTATAGCTCCCTGTCTAGGTTGGTGTCCTTTGTACTTCATTGAGGTTCATCATTGGCATCCTCCACACAATAAGGTTGAAGAACAAAGATACAATTTGAATGGATATTTGAGCCTAGTCACTTTACTAGGAAGATTTACACTCTGTTAATTTTCCAAAGACTATCTTAAATCAATGCCAATGATCCAAACCATCAAGACCCACTAAGCTAAGGACAACTTCCCAGTTTTTGTGTTCTTCACTAGATTATATGTCCCTATCACATTTGAGAGCATATTAGCACAACTAAGGGATGGACAACCTCAAAAACATTTCAACAACTTAAAGATTACCTACGGTCAAGAATGAGTGAATCAAGAAACTTTAAGATGTCCTTACGTTCTTCCTCATCCATATCAATAGGTGTTTCCCACATCATCTTCAACTAGACATGCATGTGAGGGTTTTGCATCTCTCCATAAATATAGCTTGCAAAATTTCTTACTCTCACTTCTCTAGATTTTCATTAGGAATAATATTTTTCCTTACAAGCCCTAGTCTTAGAAGGAGGGCCTTCTTCAATCTTAATGGATTTCATTATGTCCATATTGACCAAAATGACCTTGTAAAAAATTCTCTCACATACAATCTCATTGAGACCTGTTTGGTTGAAAAGATAAAGATGCATCACTCATGCCAAGCATGAGTGGTATTCCTTGCATTGATTGTGAATAATGTGAAATTACATCCAAGTAATATGGATTTAAATCACCATGGATAACATAACCCAAATTAATGATTAAAGCTAAAGGTGGGATCTTATTAATGAAATAGAATGTAGATCAAACATAGGTAACCCAGGTGATGTTTTTCATAAATAAACAAGTGAGAAGAATCACTTTGTATAAGGGATTGCAGATTATTTGGATAAGGAGGTTCCTAAAAAGTATTGAAGTTTTTCATGGCTTCCTCGAGTCTCACTACCCTATTAACATTCCAATCTTCCACTTGGTTACCATATATTTGAGTGTGTTGTAAACTAATCTAATCAAAATGAGGAAGGAGCTATGTAATTTCAATCCATTATAATTTTAATTCTCCAAGCTTTGATAATTCCTCCTAAACCTATTAACGATCATTTGAGAATACCCCTCCATATTGAAGTTTTTCCAACACTTCATTTGGGTGATTTGAATTCCATTAAGAATGCCTCCATAACCAACAAGTCCATGGTTGCCTTTAGAGGCATCTTCAAAATTAAATGTGAGGTATCTAGGTGTTGGAGCCTTCCATAAGACTAGGTGACTCAATTTGAACACATACATCTCATCAAGTCCCTTATCATGGGTAATAAGTAAAAAATTTAATTTATTAATAAAAATTAAATATATATTTTTAGAATCATAGTTTTTATTAAAAAAATTATTGTAATGAAAAATAACTTTAAAAATAGTTGACAAAAGTATAATTTTAAAGTAAATACCAATCAATTGAAATGATAGTTTATTCATAATGTGGAATATTAATAAACAAGAGTTCAATTTTTTGTTTTATAATTTTTGTAACATATTAAAATTTATTCATAATTGTGATAGACTAATGGAGATTACTATTTAAAAATTGTGTAGAGTTCAAGTGAGCAATTTCCATATAAATTAAATCATAAGATAGCTAAAATGAAACCATTAATCCTTTAGGTGAATTCACACACCATCATGCTTGCCTATTTTGTGACATATCAGACATATGGAGGGGCCATTTTGTTGGATAAATTTTGGTTTTTAGCTTCAAGATATGGAATGGGTGGGAGAGGGAGAGCATAGGTGGAGATGGCTTGTGAGAGAGCATGGAAGGCCCAATAAAATCTAGGTAGATTGGATAGGTAAAGAAGGTAAGGTATCAAATTTATGCAAAGAATATAAGAGGAGGGAGGTGGAGGGTTTGTATGGAGATAGTAGGTTAGAGATGAAAAATGTAGAGTTTGGGTGAGGGAAGGAGGTACTTGATGGGAACAACGAGGGAAAGATAAGAATGGAGGAGGAAGGACCCTACATCGAGGTAGAGGAGAGGTGCATTGGTGATAGGTTGGATGAGGAAAAGAGTTGGAATGATAGTGATATCCAAAGGTAGAGATGATTGGTTTGTGATAGTATCAATGGAAGGAGATGCACAGGGGATAGGAGTGTGTAAGGGTGTCCATGATGATGAGAGAAAGGCATATCTAAGTGGGGTGAAAATAGGATTTATCTTAAATTCCATATATATTAAGGAATATTACAACATATTATTTTTAGTCATCAATAGGTTAACATTAAAATGAACCCAACAATGTTAAATAGGAGTTCATTGCCCCTAAAATTTTAGGGGACTTCACCCATTTTCCTATTTGTTCAATGTTGGAAACTTCAATTTCCAGAAAGACTAAGACCAAAATTTGTTAAAACAAAGGGCTATGTGAAACATAGAAAATAATTTTATCTAAAATTAGAAAAGAACTTAATAAAGTATGCAAGGTTTGTGCTTTAAACATTTTTAATGGCAAAACAATGTTCTAATCTCATAGGCAATGGATATCTTCTAAATGTTTTGAGTATGACTCTGCCCTAAACATTTCACGTAGTTCAACTAAATATTTCACCACTTTCATTTTCTGTATGGATTTTTCCTTCCCCATCATTTCTCCATTGCTCAAACTCACTGTAAAATGAAATGTCTCCTCCCTACATAACGCATTGCCAAGTTGTATGAAGGAACACTTAACCTTATTTTTCACTATCACCTCAACCAAAAAAATTAGATTATTGTTTTGCACCACATCATGCACAAAAGGTGAGATGAGGTCAGTGGTCTTGGGTTTCAAGTGAGGTATGACTAATGACTTACACACTGTTGATTTACAAAACTTATATAATATATTATATTTAAATTAATATATTATAATATATATTATATTATTTTAATACATTATATATACTAATTATAATATATATAATATTATAATATATACTATATATAATACTTATATACTATATAATATACCATATTATAAATAATTAATAGATTATAGTGCAAATTATATTCCAAGGAAAATGTGTCTAATAAATAAAATTATTATTTTGTTTCTTGCATGTTGTGGTGTCATGTGGAGGGAAGCTACCAACTACTAAACCTACAGTGATTTCATAGATGTCCAATGAACCTCCTTTTTCATTTAGAAATGCCATGGTGGCCCTTTTCTAGCACCCCTATTATAATCATACAATGCCAATTCCATAAATCTAGAATCACAATTTGATTATATTATTGAGGAGGGAGTAATGATTGATAAAAGGGGAGGGAAGGAAGAAACTAGGCATGGAAGATGGGTCACCCATGCCTTGCAATTCATGGTTTGGAAATACGTAGAATGTTATAAAAGATTGGAGGATGTTGTCTTTTTAACGATGAGTAGCATTTGATTTAAAATTTGGAAGGCATGATTAAGGCAAGGGGGATGCTTTATTCTTTTGGTTATTCTTAGGCATCACTTTGGAATTTAGTTTCCTTCTCTTCCAATCCTCTTATCTCCTCTGCTAGACTATTTATTGCCTTCCCATGTTGATCTCTATTTTGAATAGGCATATTTGCAATTAGAAGTAACTTCTAGGATTTTTTTCCCTTGGCATTTTGGAGCTATTGGTTGGGGTCATCATTTATATCTTCCATTATTTCTTTTAAGCCAAGGGAAGCTTTAGATTGGTGTACAAATCCCATACTCAATGCAAGAGGATCATTATCTTAAGTGTCACTGTGAAATGACTTAATGATTATAGTCCCTGTGTGGAGAAAGAAATCCTGGTAGAGATGTAATCGTTGGGGTAAGTGTGACATATAAATATAGCACCGTTGCTAGGTATTGTATTCCTAACTCTAAAAACTCCACATCTACATCTTTGTGTCACCATAAATTTCCTTGTCCTTAGTCTGAGAAAATAATTTGTTACATATGCCATCGACCTAGTCACAAAGCCCCTAATTATAAGTGAAAATATCCTATTGTTAAAGATTTATTCCTCCAATGTAGGAGCATGGTAGGATATAGTATAAAAACATGAATTTTGGGACATTTTTGAATACAAATTGATAATTGAAGGTGATTAAAATAATATGCAAAGATAAACCATACTACATTAGGGCACAAAAATGAACTATGCCACATTGGGGAACATAGTAATAAGATATTTGTGATTCATGGGATAAGGCCTAGTTATAACTTTAAGAAGGGGACCACCTACTCATTAAATATTCCAAACACAAATCTTGTATGATTTGGCTAAGGGGAAAAATTAGCAGAGGAAATTAGTTGTGTGGGAAGAAAAAGGGCACAAGAAAAAGGGAAATAATAAAATTAAACACCTTTCTATCATTTCTATAAATATAAGGCTTAAGATCTCCTTAATCATTTCCTTATCCAAATAAGGTTTGTGGGACTAGTGGAGTTTAGGTCTTTCTTTTCATTTTATGCCATTTGTGCTTAGGCAGTTCTTATCCACATTCTAATCTAGTTGTTGGGTATGATTTTTGTAGTGAAGGTAAAGGTGTAACTACAAGATGTTGAAGATGAAGAAGATTTTGATAATTGGAGCAACTAGATACATTCTAATCTAGTTGTTGGGTATGATTTTTGTACTGAAGGTAAAGTTTTAACTACAAGATGTTGGAGATGAAGAAGATTTTGATAATTGGAGCAACTAGATACATGGGAAAATACATGTCAAAATCTAGTGGTTCACTTAGGTACCCAACATATGTGTTTGTCCATCCTTCCACTGCATCTCCTTCTTCCTTTAAGTTAGAATTAATCCAATAGCTCATAGATAATTGTATTCACATACTTCAATTACGTGCTTGGAATTCCATTAGTATCACTTGGTATAATAGGCTGAAAATTATTGTCTTATAGACTTTTATGTGATGTTTCTTTAAGATGTCCCTTGAATCATGGATTTTAAGCCTTCTTTGAGATATAATTTACAAGTTTAAAATTATAGTTATTTATTTCTACTAATATAATATATTATATATTTAAAATAAACTTTAGAATAAAAGTGTCTAGACAAAATTGACTTAAGGAGAGACAAGTATAGGTATAGCTGATCTAATCCCTAATTAGTAGTGAGATAATGATGGTTAACTAGTGTATTCCTTATTTAATCCAATTTATTAAAGAGATAATGAAATGACCATGTAGCCCCTTCCCCCACACCATGTATCACAATATTTCCTATATTTATCAAGCCACAATAATAGGTATACAATAAGTGTGAGTTGACTAGAGACTTTATTAACAATAAATAAAATAATCTAATCATTAAGCAATAAATTATGGAGTGTAATGTTCTAACATCATCACACATAAACCTTTAATTTTAAATTCTTAGTTGTGATTTTTATATTTGATGGGTCAAGTCTAGGCTTATTAAAAAAAATGGATAGGGGAGGAGTCAAGAGAAAAGAGTGGTTTGTGCCCACTCCCACATTTGAGATATAAATGAGGTGTGATCTTCACTTAGACTCTGCACATGGATCATTTTTCATGGTATAAAATATCCCTACTAATGTGACATTAGTGGGTATTTATCTTTGCTTTGTACACATGTTTACATTTAAACAAAAAATAGCTTACTGAATCAATATTATGTCATAATCTTACATGCTAATTTAGCTGAAATGTGTCACATTTATCATAAAATAGTACAAGGCCTAGGGAAAACTTTAGTTGCATCAATTTGAGCAGGGATGATCGTACGAACAACAAGTAATGGGCTTGTAGCACACTCTAAGTGCACTTTTCTTATCCATGTGTGGAGTCTAACAAACATATAAAATGGTGCATGTCATTGTCAACTATGCAATGAATTTTAACAATCCACTTCGATTTATTTATGGTTGGGAGTTGGAACAAATTAAATCTAAGAAATTCAAAAAATAATAATTTTATAATATTATCTATTAAATAATATATAATTGTGATATTATTTAATAATATATTATAATTGTTATCATAATATAACTTAATGATTATATATTTATATAGCCATAGAAGGATGCCTTTTGGCATTGTGTGTGTGTGTGTGTGTGTGTGCGCGCGCGCGCCATACCATCCCTCTACACTTTTCATCCTTCCCTCACCTAAATTCTCCCTTGCCCATCTCTCTACTACTACTCCACACAAATTCTCCTCCTCTACCCTGTGTGCACCTTCATTGCCTCATTAGTGTTATTTACCTATCTAATATGCATAATTTTTTGGGTATACGTCATCTCAAGTTTGTGATATATTTGTCAGTTATAGCCACAAAAACTAAAGGTTTTTTAACATTTCATAGAATGCCACATGTGAGGAGGGGTTACGTATATGTTTTGTCTTGCCAGGGGCTGTTAGGGATTAGATGATTAACTAGATCAAGTGTCGAATGAACCATGGAATCTTGATCAAAACTAATAGCATGGAAGATTCCTTTTAATGCTTTATCTATTTTTATTATGCATGCATATGGGATAAAGATAACATGTAGTGTATTGGGTCCTTGATTCCACACAAATTCCTCACCATGTTAGGCATTGAAATCCATAGCTATAACTCCCATTCCTTCTCACTATGTGCCTGCACTTCCACTCTCTTTATCCTATGTTCTTCCATTCCCATTCTTTGAATTAGATGGAGGTCATGCCTACTACCATCTTTTCCATTGCTAAAATAGTGCCTTAAATCTTGAAATCCACTTTTGAACCACATCCTACTCCTCCATCTAAGGTTGCGCCTGTAACTTCAAATACTCTACCTTAGAGAATGCCCAAATATTCCCTTCTTTCAATGGATTTGCATCACCCCATGGATCTATTATGATCAGATCTGAACTCAATTCACCTCTTTCATACCCATCCATGGGTTCTATGGACTCAAAAACAAATATACGTGGTGAAATTGACAATGCTTTGTCTTAATTTTTATTGATGTGGTGAAAATGACAAGAAATTGAAGGACAAAAGGTATGATGCAAGTTTTTTTTAATTTTTTATAATAGATTATTAAAAATGTATGAATTAAATAAATCACATATTACACAGTCATTAAATAACTCATATTGTTCTATCTAAATAATATCCACTATCTGTGATCAACTTTATAATTTTAGTCTTGTAACATTATTCACATGATTGTACTTTACATGAGAAAGGGACCAAAATAAAAAATGGGGAAAATTCAATAGGCTCAAGGTTAGAAACCCAACAACATTGCCTGTGTAGTGGACCTTTTCTTCATTTTTATGCTTGAGTAATGGTAGGAATCAATCAATTGGGTAATTTTGTTTTGAGAAAATCGTTACCATCGAGCTCAAACTCCATTCTCATCATCCAATCCTGCATTATTGCACCAAGCTATCTAAGCTCTCATATGGGTTTGCTTTAAAAAATTGAGAGGGATTAATCCCACATCAACCATGATAGAACTATTTTATGAGTTTATAATACAAAGTCTTCACTTTGTTCCATGAATATAGGCTGCAGGGCTCCCTTCCTCAAAAAAGGGTCCCAACCATGAGCATTCATCGATTGTCAAAGGCATAAGAGTGATAAGGCAAAAAAATTCAAGCCTCCAAGAGAGATAAGAAGACCCCAAAGCATCTTTATGGTGACACGTGTAGTTAATTCATGCTTTGGATTAAATCAAAGAGTTCAGAGCATGTTTGAAGTGTTCACAAAAGCATTGCAAACTATCTTGAGGAGAAATGGAAGGCAACCTCAGGAGTTTGATGTCACCTTAGATGGAGAACTTGGAGCATTACAAATTGGATTGAGGATAAATGGAAGGTGACCTCAGGATTTTTTGATGTCACCTTAGATGGAGAACTCAGATACACAAGAGCAGCTTAGGAGGTTTAGAGGGACACCATATTTAATCTTACTATTTGTTATTTGATTACAAAAATACTCAACTTTCAGCGTGTGTGTATTAGTATAATATTTGTATACATTAAATGTTAGTTATTATATAATATATATTTATTTTTCTTAATTTAACAATAATTTTATAATATATATTCATTTTATTAATATTATATAATATATTATGAATATTATATGATATATATGAATATTATATATATATATATATATATATATATATATTGTAAAAATATATATTAAACGTTAGGTAATACATGTCAAGGTAAACGAATATGTAGTTGTTGTGTAACCAAGTGAATAGATGTTTACAACATGGCATTTGGGCATTCACCTATTTTTGCAACATTAATATGCTTCTTAGTACAATGATTTACAGTTTACCTTCATTTTTTTACATTTCATGGCCTTCCATATTTTGCAAATTCTACTATTCCTCTTGGATGTGAACAAAGCAAGAGGTATTGATCATTGGACAAATTAGAGAGGAGGATGAGGTCATTTCCCTATGTCAACATGATAACAATATCCAACTAGATTCAATCATGCCATTGAAGTATTTTTATCCCTCAGTCACTAATATTGCATATTTGCATGCTAATAATACACAAACAAAGCTTATGTGGTGAAGGTTTGTTATATTTTGCTAATTAATTGAAAGAGTTTGAGAGAATCCTCACAAAATTCCTTTTGTGAGTACCTTGAAATATGAACATTCCATTAGACAAATTTTCACTCAGCCATGTTATCAAACGAATCTCATACCTTCTATCTACTTCTACATTTCGCATACATGTCTATCAAGGCACCTAAATTGGCCCTCAGGACGTCCTCATCCACCCTTAACAATAGAAAACAACCATTCAAATATGTTGAAACCTTGTATGCTATAGACCCATCTGAATTCATTGTATGTCATGTGAATAAGATACTTGTGAAGACAAATCCTAATTGTGCCTAAATTTTCTTCTAGAGGTAGAAGCATTAGTAGTTTACATAATTTAAATAATGTTTTAGGATTCAATTGCAATACCCTATCATTGGCCCTCACCATCACTAGCCTATTGCCTTAAAATATTTCTCTAGGTGTCAAGTTATTGGCATCATGGATGAATGAGACCCACATAATAGACTCTCAGACCTTAATGGCTTGTCTCAGTGTTTTCAACGTTGCATCATTGATTTGAGTTGCACATGAGATATGGAAACATAATTAAATCAACATAGGTCTCATGATGTCCTCATCCATCCTTAACACAAAAATACATCCAATCAAATATGTTTCCTCCTTTATTTTTTATAATTGACACTTATCATTCTACACCATAGTTACATTGACATGTAAATTTAAAATTAAAATAGTCGTGTGTATAAGTAGAATTTATAGGGTAGCAGTGAAATGCACATGTCACTGCATAAAGACATATGATTGAATTTGAAATGGTAACATGTTCATCTATGCTAATAATATATTATATTGTTATATAGGCCCTTAGTGTATGATATTGACTGAAATACCTTGTCATTGCCCCTCACCTTAACTGCACAACTCACCTTCCAATATTTCACTATTTTCATGTCTTGTATGGCTTTCTGACATTCTTGTAGGGGTCTGAGAATGGTATTTCCATACAATGTCAAGCCTAATGTAATTTCTCTATATGTCACTATATTTGCATAATGGATACATGGAAGCTACAACAGACACTCTAAGATGCCATTGTCTTATTCTCTCATCACAGGGAATGCAATGCTACTTCAAGACACACCTTCTATGTGGATCCATGTCACAATCAAATTAGAGGAAGGGATGTAATATTTTGTATTCAAAAATTTAGGTTTTATAGTGTATGGGGGTGGTCTTATTTTTATCTTTATTTAAATATTATGTATAACACAATATTAGGTTTCTAGATATTAATACGTTTATTATGTCAAATTTTGTTAAAATGGTTTTTAGTTGTTTATTGTATTTTAGTTTTTAGTGATTTAATTTTAGGTTTCAATATGTCTTGTAGACATGTTGGATTTGAAACAACTATGGACGATCGGGTTTTATCTTTGTGATTACAATGGAGAAATTGTTTTCATTACAATGACACTAGGAAAATTAGGAGCAACCAATAATAATTTGGAATTTCAAGTTTGGGATTTGGATGACAATTTTAATTAGACATGGGTACATACAATCGACATCAAAATTGAAGTCATAAATGCTCCAAACCTTCATGCAACATGTATCATCAATATTTTTTGATAAATTGCATTTTTGTCTATTGTGCTTTGAGCCATTGTTTAGTCATTTGAAGGCAATATGCACATATGCCATTATAATTGACCCTCTTCTGCTCAAGGAAGTTAGGACATCTCTTCAATTTTGAAATCATATTTTAGATGCATGCATGTGTTTGCCTCTATATACATTTTAAAATTGAATCTAATCGATATGAAAATACATGGTGAAAACATCTAAAATTTGATTTGCTTATGCACCTAACAATCATGCATGTGTGATTAAATTGGGCCTTATTTATGCACATATTGTATTTCATGTGATATTGTATGACTTCAAATTTATGGAATTGTTGTTGACGTAAGTGCAATCGATTTTGCAAAGTGCATGCCATGTGGATGCATATGAGACCATTGCTTGTGATAGAATGTGAATATCATGGAAGAGGAGTCACTAGTTGAGAGAAAATATGTTTGCTTGGAGATCATAATTAACTATGTCATGGCATGAGAAGTGGTGATTGGTGCTTTCAGATTTTGTGTAGGACTCATCAAGATCCTCGTATCTCTTGTGAATATAGGCAAGTCAACATGTATATACGAAAAGCCCCATAGATGTTCAAGTTTTGACATTAAGAGTGTATGTGGTCCTTGACATTTTTAGGAGTATTTTATTTACAAATTTATTGGAATATAATCTATATTTCACATTTAATATTGTCTATAGTCTAATATGTAATAAAATATATTATTCTATGAAATAATATTTAGTGTACATAATATCATATTATATTTAAATATTGCTATTCTATCTTGACACAAGTCAGCAAAAATTGGTTTGGAGTTTCTTCATTTCTCCATCATGCCATTGCTATCACATTGCTATTATATTCCAGCTCCTCTTATTACTCAAGGCAATCGTAGATAATTACCTATCAAAATGTCATGGGGCCTAACCATACATAAATCACAGGGAATGACTCTTGAAAAAGCAAAATTTGATATTGGCAACATAGATCATCAGGGCTTGACCTTCACTATTGTATTAAGAGTATGCTCCATTAATGACATATATATCTCCCCTACTTTTACCTTCGAGCAATTTGCAAGAATTAAAAATTCACAATATGTAAATGTAAGGAAATTAGAGGAAAAAAGAATGAGACAATTGCCTTTTTCACATCATTTGTATCAGCTTTAACTATAACATACCTTTCTATAATTTTATCAAATGTAATTTTACCAAAAAAAGAAGACTTACATCGTGTTTTATCTTAAGCTCTTCTATAATTTTGTATATCCTATTTGTAAAAAATACATTGTGTAAAATTGAATTCATTTTCTCATGATAAACTAACATTTCACTTTAATATTGAGCTATTCAAATATGTCTATGTGACACCCCGATGTCAAACATGTAACCAAGAAACAATGGACAAGCAAGACTAATGGATCGATGCCATGTGGTAAAAACACATAATCAAAATGGAGAGTAGGTGGTTTGCATAGTCACCATATTTCCATAACCATGTACAACACCCATCTTTGATGTCAAAACACACCATGCCATGTGCCTATAACAATGTCTATGATTCCTTCCGGCGTTCCTTGCTCTCTTGGAGCAACTGGTAGTTTAAATATTAGTTTCATTTTCTATTTATGATTTTATTTTACCTAGATTTATATGGTGATTACTTTCGTGAAGTATGCACAATTTTTAAAAAGCAATAATTGTCAGTATGTCACTAATTATGCACAATTTTTAATAATAAGAGTTTTGATGTTTTCATATTCCATGAGATTGACAAAGATATACTTTTCAAGTTAGAACTATGCATATATTATTTTCTCTACAAGTTTTGAATCACATCTGTGATTCTTTATCGAGAAAAATACATGTTTTTTCTTGATGATGAATCATATAGAGTGATTTGAAACGTGGAGAGTAAATAATTTGTACACAGTTTTAACCCAAAAAGCATATCTTACTCGATTTTCAAAAAGTTTCAAAATTATAAAACAAAAATTGAAATCTTCATTTTTTAATATTCCCTATCTAACACATCAACAATACTAAATGTAAAATTTTCATCTAATTTGTATTTACTTTAAAATATATTTTAGTAGTTAATTTTTATTACAATAATTTTTTTAATTAAAAGAGTGATTCTAATTAGTATATAAATCTTAGACAAATTTATTTAAGAAATATTAAGAGAAATCATTCTTGAAACACCTATATAATTTTGGGCTTATAAAATAAATGGAATGAAAAACCTTGAAAATGATACTTCTCAACATTTTTTATATAAATTTATATATAATATAGTTAAAACACAAACCTGGTTGATATTAAGGATTAGTAGTGTCCATTTAAATACATAACAGTTCACAAAATAAGGACAAGGTCGAGCCGTAACATCCATGAACAAGCAAAAATTAAATTGAAAACCTCCATGGAAGAAAAAAGACAAGAAATTACTTATATCACAAAACCAAGAAACTGCCCAAGCATGACCAAAAATTATGAAATCACTGATTTCTTAAAGGAACAAAGTTCCATATGACAACTATTCTCTTTGTTGGAAGAGTTTTTCCTGTTAGAGACCATTATTCGACCATTAGAATAATCTAGAACAAAGTCAGTTTGAGGAGAAGCTATATTTGAACCAGAAAGACCATCCACAAGATGGGCACCCAAACTAGAAACATCTGAAATTCACTTGCATTTTGCACGAAACCCAAAAGAGACCCAAAAGTGAGGCCAACAGAGGCAAAGTCCTTATTACCAATAAAAAACATTAGAAATGTGATGGGAAGAAGAGCACGTCATAGCGGGAACAACAGAAGTCAAAGGAGAAGCATCAATGGTAGCTCCCGAGGGAGAGGAAGAAGAGGAAGATGGGAGAACTAGTTTTAAGATTTCAAAATTATGATTAATATAAATATGATGTGGTTTGGCACCATCCCACCACCACACAATGCCACAATGAGGGAGGTAGACCAAAAGAACACGCTGAAGAAGTCTCAGCATGAGAAGAAAACACCATCGTAGGGGAGGCATAAGAAGTAGAAAGGGTCTCCAAGGAGTGGCGAGCACAGATCAGGGGGTCGCCGCCCAAATCTAAGTCTAAGGCTTACATTGCAGGCTAGGTTTAGGGCGCAAATGCTTGGTGTGGTAGGAATAGAAACGTTGGAAGAGAGAACGGTGGCAGCCTTCGGCAATTTTTCAAAGTTAGCCCCAATCATATACATCTCTCTCTCTCTCTCTCTCTATATATATATATATATATATATATATATATATATATATTCTTGTTAATTTGGAGCAACAGATTTTGACTTTGTTTATTGTTGAATATTGTTGTTGTAAATATGAAGAGTTGTTTATGGGTTATTTTTATTGTCCTTTATTATTATTGTCTAATTCATTTTGAAAATTTTCATCATTTTAATATTTTGTATGTTTTTGTCTTTTCTCACCAGTTTATTATTATACAAGGTCATTATTAATGAAGTAATTTTTGGACATAGAAGTTGTACAATCAGAGAAGGGAATTTTTATTTGTCAAGCTAAATATGCAAAGGATGTGTTAAGGAGGTTTAAGACATTGAATTGTAAACCATCGCCTACACTAGTTGCTACAGGAACCAGAATTAGCAAAGAAGACAAAGGGTCTAATGTTGATTCTACAACATTCAAAAGACTAGTTGGCAGTTTGATGTATCTACAGCTACAAGCCCAGATATCATGTATGGGGTCAGTTTAATCTCTAGATTCATGGAGTTAGCAAAAGACTCACATTGGCAAGTTGGAAAGAGAATATTGAGATATGTGGCAGGAACAACAGAATATGGAATTTTATATTCCACAACTAATGATTTTTGTTTGATTGGTCATACTGATAGTGATTTTGCTAGTAGCATTGATGACAGGAAGAGTACTTCTAGACATGCCTTTCTTTTAGGAATAGGTGTGGTCACATGGGCATCCAAAAAGCAACCTATAGTGACACTTTCATCAACTGAAGCAGAGTATGTAGTAGCCATATCAGCAGCATGTCAAGCAACTTGGATGAGGAGAATATTGATAGATTTATTACAAGCACAGAAGGAGTCAACACCAATCTTTTGTGACAACAAATCAGCAATTGCATTATCAAAAAATCATGTTTTTCATAAGAAGAGCAAGCACATTGATACAAGATTTCATTTTATCAGAGAGTTAGTGAACAATGGATAAATCCATTTGGATTTCTGCAGCTCTGATACCAATTTATCAGATAAAACAGAGCATAATAAAAACAGAAAATAAGAACACAAACCCTCATATTGCTACAGCAATGGAAAAAAATAAGATTTTATTAATCTTTCTTGAATCTCTTGATCTTCTTGATCTCTTGCTTACAATGATGCGCCCATGGGTGCTTTAAATAGATTTGAAAGCAAACAATAATTAAAAAAGCAAACTGAAGACTAATTTTAGTCTTTGCATGCAAACTGCTTGAACTAACTGTTTGTCTCACTGCTGTGCATGCATGAGCGCTGAGGGACGCAGTTAAACATCAAGTGGAGAAATTATCTCCTTCAGTTTCTAACAACAAGGTCATTATTAAAAAAATGTCTCCTCTCAATACAATGTGTTTTCATGTTGTTTAGAGAAATACACCCTCTTATTTTCCACTTTTCCACTGTCATATCCATCCTAAATATCAGATTATTATTGTTTAACATTTTATGCACAAGAAATGAATCCAGAATAATAGTCACATGTTTCAATTGAAATACTACTATCCATTTACACTCTTTCATTTCATTTCACAAAACCTTTATTAAAATAAAAAATTGTATCCTTCCAACATAACTTACACCTTTTTAAGATAACTCTGATTTTAAAATTTTTACACTGAGAAATACCCTGCTTTTCATATGAAAATGGTTCAATCAATTTACTTTAGCCAAAAAAGTAATTAAAAAACAAAATGGTTTTTAATTTTTTAATTTTTAAAAATAACACAGATAAAAAACAATAATTTATTTTTTTTATATTTTACTTCCACATTTGCCAATACAAGTTAATATCTAAAAGCATTATAATAAATACTTTTGGGACACAGTAATAAAATATTTGTTATTCAATTACACATTTTCCAGTATGACTGAAGATGATTCCAAAAATATGGAGAGATAATCCATACTTCGTTGGGGCACGGAGCAGTCAGATATTGTCATTCATGGGACTACCTGCTCATTAAATATTCCAACTCAATTCCCGTGCGATTTGACTGAGGGGAAAAAGTAGCATAGGAAACAGTAAAAGCCAACGCCTTTATATCATTTCTTTAAATGTAAGGCTTATTTAAGAGCTCCTCGATCGTTTATTTATCCACAAAAGGTCTGTGAGACTAGTGGAGTTTGTCTTTCATTTCATTTTCTGCCATTGGCGGTTAGGCAGTTTTTTTCCACATTCTAATCTGGATGTTGGGTATGATATTTGCAATGCATTTAATTTTTTCAAAGGGGAAACTACAAGATGTCGGAGATGAATAAGATTTTGATAATGGAGCAACTGGATACATGGGAAAATACATGGCAAAAGCCAGTGTTTCACTCGGCTACCCAACGTATGCGTTTGTCCGTGCTTCCACTGCATCTCCTTCTTCCTCCAAGTCAGAATTACTCCAACAGTTCAGAGATAGTGGTATTCACATACTTCAGGTAAGTTTTTGAGATGCCACCAATATATCACCATTAGGATCACTTGTTAAAACAGGCTGCAAACCGTTTTCTCTTATAGACTTTTATGTGATGTTTTTTAAAAGATGCCCCTGTTGAATCATGGCTTCTGAGCCTTCTCTGGGACATAATTTACAAGAGATTAATTGCAGTTATTTGGTTCCACTAATATAGGATGTTATATATTTAAAATAAACTTTAGAGAAAGTGTTCGGACCAAGTTGACTTAAGCAGAGGCAAGGCATAGGAATAGCTTATCTAATCCTTAATTAGCAGCCAGATAATGATAGTTACTTGTTTAACCCCGCTTTATTAAGTAGGGTAGAATATAGCCTGTTTAATCTCTAATTAGTAGTTAGATAATGATGGTGATCTTGTCGATCTCTAGGGGGTTGATCTCTCTGTTAAACCCAGCTCCAGCCCAAAAACAGTTATATCAGGTAGTCAAGCATGTCGATTTCCCTGTCAACCCCGCCCCCCCTCTCTTATTATCTGCCTTTACCAAGGAGAGGCAGGGTATAAGAATAAGTTATCTAATCCCTAATTAGTGACCAGATAATGATGGTGGTCTTGCCAAATCTCCTGTACTCAGCCCAAAAACAGTTATATCAGGTAGTCAAGCATGTAGATTTTCCTGTTAACGCTGCACTCCCTCTCTTGTTATAGGCTTTTACTAAGGAGAGGCAGGGTATAATAATAGCTTATCTAATCCCTAATTAGATACCAGATAATGATGGTGATCTTGCCGAATCCCCTGTACACAGCCCTCTGGTTTTAAAAAAAATGTTATATCAGGCTGACACAAGTTTAATAAGCCCTTTTGCTTATTAAAAAACTTCTCGGATGCACTCCCCTACTGTGATGACCTGGACATATAAATATTAAATAACTCCATTGTTTTTGTTGATATGGGCAGGGATGTCTAGATGACCATGACAGTCTTGTCCGTGCAATCAGCTAAGTAGATTTTGTAATATCTGTAGTTGCCGTTACTCAGCATTTGGATCAGCTCAATATCATAAAGGCTATCAAAGAAGCAGGAAATATTAAGTTATATATTTCATACCCATTTCAATCCAATTACAGTGAATGTATATAATATTTCATGTTAAATGTTTTCCATATTGGTGCAAGCAGAGGTTTCTCCCGTCAGATTTTGCCAACGAGGTGGGCAGAATTAAAACACTTCCTCCTTTTCAGAAGATAAATGATGTTAAAAAGGAAATTAGGATGGCAACAAAAGAGGCAAGGATTCCACATACCTTTGTTTCTGCTAATTGTTTTGCGGCTTATTTTGTGGACTATATGATTCATCCCCGACAGAAGCCACAGGCAGAGAAAGTTGTGATAAATGGGGATGGCCTTACAAAAGGTATTGTTAGAATCAAGAGAGCATGCAAAAACAAGAACTTAAACAAATAAACAAGAACAGAACACAATTGCTACAGCGATCTCTTGAAAGATAAGATTTTATTGATCTTCAAATTTCCTTGCTTCCAATGCTGCGCCCAAGGCGTCTTTAAATATATTTGAATCCAAAAATAACTGATTGATTAACTAATCTTGTAACTACTTAACTAACTGATTGTTAACTAACTGATTCCTAACTGTCAGTTAACTAACTGAATGCTTACTGTCAGTTTACTAATTGAATGTGAACTACTTTTTTACCAGTTTAACTAACTGTTTGATAACTGATTGATCTCTAACTAATTGTTCACTGCTGCATGCATGAGGAGTGGAGAAATTAACTCCAGTCTCCAACACTCCCCCTTAATTTCTACCACTAACAACTTCAGCATTTACAATGCCTAAATTATGTCTACCAGCTTCAGCTAGGATGCATTTCTTTTGCAGAATACACTGCCTCTCATGTGGAATACACCGCCTTGTCTTCATACAAAACAAATACAATTGCTCAATGAGCGTTCACTCAGCGTTTAAGACTGAGGAGTACCCTGTCGAAAGGCTATCAACGGACATGCTTATGTCCAATGCTGCAAGCTACCTGCTTGCTTACCTTTCTTCCACCCGACGCTTAACTGCTCAGGTTTCCTCCCAAAATTCTGTTGGGTTCTTTCCACGTTGGTCTAGATTTGCCAACGATCGACCTGATCTTCAGACACTTTGACAGCTTCACTCGTTGTTCAACACACACTTTCATAGCTTCATTCGCTGTGTAACACAAACTCTGCAGAGCTCGTCTTTTCAAACACGACACTGCGGCCGTCCATGCTATAATCTGAAGACAATAAATGATTGCATTGCTTGCATAACATGGAAAACATACACCTTGTAAAACTGAATACAGACAGTAGACAAGAAACAAAACAATAAACAAAATAAAAAAAAACTTTCGACGCCTTTTATCTTTGGCATTCGAATCAAGCTCTTCGGAGCAATCTTCTGTGTAATACGCCTCTAGCTTGGGCGTTCTTTTTCTGCTGTTTTTTTTTTTGGGCGACTGCCTTGATCGGCTTCGGCTTTTCAGTTTGCACAACTTCGGGTGCAGGCGGGGCCTTTTCGGCGGTCTCGTCTTTAGTCTCGGCCATCGGCGCATCCTTCAGGGGCGGCTTGACGAATTCATTGATGGCCTTCTCTAAAACACAGTCGCCGACGACGGTTAAACTGCCGAGGTTGGTCAGCTGATAATGCCGACGTCGGTTCTATTGCCGATGTCGGTCTTGGAGTCGACCGATGTCGGTTTACACTCCCAATGTCGGTCTCCGTGCTGTCTGCTGGCAATTCATGCGCCCGACTGTTTCGCTCTCCTTTCTTCTTGTTGCCTCCCTGCTGGCTGCTTTCCTAACCAGGTTCTGATACCAATTTGTTAGAATCAAGAGAGCATGCAAAAACAAGAACTTAAACAAATAAACAAGAACAGAACACAATTGCTACAACAATCTCTTGAAAGAAAAGATTTTATTGATCTTCAATTTTCCTTGCTTCCAATGCTGCGCCCAAGGCGTCTTTAAATAGATTTGAATCCAAAAATAATTGATTGATTAACTAATCCTTAACTAATCTTCTTACTACTTAACTAACTGATTGTTAACTAACTGATTCGTAACTGTCAGTTAACTAACTGAATGCTTACTGTCAATTTACTAACTGAATGTGAACTACTTCTTTAACAGTTTAACTAACTGTTTGATAACTGATTGATCTCTAATTGATTGTTCACTGTTGCATGCATGAGGAGTGGGGAAATTAACTCCAGTCTCCAACAGGTATGTGGACTGATAGTTTCTGTAAAATAGAATATTTTATTTGCTTTAAGGGAAGATCTGTTCAATCCTTATCTGATGTTTTTTTAATGGGGTTGTTCAGCCGTTATGAACTTAGAACAAGATGTTGCAGCTTTAACTATTATGGTCGCTAATGATCCCAGAACATTAAACAAGTTAGTGATTTACAAGCCATCAATCAACATAATTACTCAGAGTGAGTTTGTTTCACTATGGGAGAAGAAATCTGGACAAACCCTCAAAAGAGTTTTTATGACTGAAGCTGAGATGGTCAAGAGCTCACAGAGTAAGATAACATTATAACATTAATCTATAATTCAGTATAGATTAATGTTGTAAATATAAGAGTCTCTTGTATTTTTTTTAAAATATTACTCAAAGTCTACAATTTATTCAATCCATTCAAATTTTTATTAAAGTTAAAATCTATGTTGTTGTAGCTCTTCCTACTCCACAAAACATCTATGTTTCAATTTTGCACAGTATTTTCATTCAAGGTGATCAGACTAACTACGAAGTGGGAGATGAAGACTTGGAGGCTTCAAAACCTTATCCTGATTACAAATATACAAGTATTGACGCTTTTCTTGATATATGTCTTGTCAATCCGCCAGAGGTAAAACTTAGGTCATATGAATAAAGGACAGGAAAAGAGAGCATCAACCCTGAATCTCCCTACTGCGCACCTCAGGTCCCGGCAGAGATCATACTGTGCTAATCAGGACCTTCTATAGTGAGAGCACAACTGCCTTTAGGAGAAATGCGCTGGTTTTGGTATGGTTTGAAGGCAGTCTCCTTGGAGAAATGTCAATTGTTGCAGGACCATAAATGAAATGCCTCTGGGTACTGACACTGCGATGTCAGGGAAATAACATTTTTCAAGATTTAAAGCTAGCGGTGGGATTGGGGATCTTAACTGTTACGCCGCGCACATGAGTTAAAAACTAGCCCAGCTTGGAGCGCGCTCACCCTGATGTCAGCTGGCTATTTTGTAGTTGAGCCCACACATGGACTAAGGATTAAAAGTGCGCACTCAGCTGCTGTCGCCAAGATTTTGAAACTCATGCTATTAAACGTCATATGACAGTATTTTTTTTAAACATAAAAACAGAGCATCTATTTCTATGCCACAAACCAAAGGTTCCAGTTACAAAATTTTCACTGTTGCATCTTCGATTAAGGGACTGCTGCTAAGGTTAATTTTTAACATAAATATTATACATATAGGATTTAGCAGAGTTAAATTAAATTATTTTAATTTTGTTTGAAAAATAAAATAATATTTCATATAAATAATTAGACATTAAATTTTGATTGCAGAAAACAGAGTTTTTCAATCACTTAATATGGATCCAAAATTTGTCATATTATTGCTGGATTTATTTAGAGAAACATTGACATATTCTTCTTCAAATCCATCAGATTTATCAAACATATTTTTCCATTACTTTATGCAATTGATGCTGATATATATAGAAGGGGAATCATTATGCATTAGTCATACAAAGAATGGTAGAAATTTCCAATGCAAAATACATTTTGGAATTTAATTCAGCAAGAAATACTGGAAGAACAACCTTATTATCGTGATGTCTTATACCGTCACCATTATAGAATGTTTTTTCCTCTGTTTGATTTGCTTTTGTCAAAATTACCACCACATATGCTAAGCACTAGTACAATTCAGTTTGTTAGAGAATGAATACTACCGAAAAAACACTATGATTAGTTTTACATCGTCTTTCCCAATGGACCCCTACACACATAATGGTATAATCGTATTGTGTGAGAGAATCAACAGTGAGAAAATACACCATGGTTATAATTAATATAATCATCCAGAATTTACAAAATCAGTATAGAAGTGTTCCATCAGGGAGTTGATTGCAAAAAATTATGTGATTTTCAAACATTGACACTACTTCCTACAATATGTGATGCAGTTGATGGCACTCATATTGAATTATCATATTGTCCATAAAAGCATTAAACTCCTATGAACTATGTAAATAGGCATCATTTCTATAGTGCTTTGCTATAAGGATTATGTGACGCTCAAAAAATATTTTGGAATGTTTGCGTCAATG
>JARHVA010001208.1:3710000-3744192 GCA_037957365.1 Torreya grandis
ATATTTTGGCCACACATATCCCTAGACACACTCTAGATTAAGGGTGTAACATGCCCCTCCCCTTTAAAATAATGTTTCCCTTAACATTAAATCAATTATGGATGCTACTACAAGAAATATTAATCCTCCCATGTTGCATCTTCATGATTAGGACTCTCTTGAGTAAATACTCTTTAAGATCTTTTGTGTATAGCCTTTTTATGCAGGTGTGAAGGATCTCCTCAGGTTATAGAATGACTTTACCTTAATCATCTAGTTTAGGAAACTCATATTTGTTAGAATCTCTCTTGATAATGACCTTATTCAGGCAAGATTTATGAAATGTGGGATATATGCCCGTCGATTGGGGTGGCTCGAGCTTGTATGCCACACTACTAAATTTTTGCATGATCTAATAAGGACCATAATAATTAGGATAAATTTTATTATCCTTTTAATTTTTCTTCAAATACATCTGCTTATATGGCTAAAATTACATAAATAATTTTTCACTGGTTACAAAATGCCTCTCACTATGGTGTTTACCATCTTGCTACTTCATTATATATTGTGTAATTGTTAAATTATCCATTAAACTAGTTGGTACCTCTTATTGATGTTGAATGTGTTCCTCAATATCTTGAGCCTTGAGTTTTACCTTGAAAAATGAAGTGATATATGAGGGATGATAGCCATAAATTTATAGAAAGGTAGACATTTCAAAATAGGTATAGAAGAAAATATTGTGCCACCATTGTACTAGTAGTAGCTAATGGACCCAATGCTCATGTTTATTTGATATAAAAAATAGAGATGCCATTATCGAAATTCACTAATAAAATTTGGTTTCCCATCATATTTAAGATGGTAAGATGATATATGTTCCAACTGAGTACCCAAACATGCAAATAAATCATTCCAAAAGTTACTAGTGAAGATATGATCGTGATCACTTACAATGAATTTGGTATTACCATGCAACCTATGAACTTTATTGAGAAAAGTAGTAGCTATTGACCTAGCTACAAATGGCTATGATAAGGAACACAAGTGAGCATATTTTGTGAGCCTATCCACAACTACCATGATGACATTTTTACCTTCATAACTTGAAAACCTTGTAAAGATATCCACATAAACCTCCTCACACCATTAGCTATGTTTTGATAATGGTTTCAGAAATCATGTTGTATTAATTATTTCTCATTTGTTTTGTTGGAACACATTCATTATACCATAAATTTATGTATATCCCCCTTGAATCATTCCCAAAATAAATATTACTTGATTTGATGATATGTATTCAAAAATCCTAAGTGACTCCTATTGGAGTTGAATGAAGGACCTAAATGATATTTTGTTTGAGGACATAATCCTTGCATAGGTAAAATTATCTTTATACCATAATGTGTTCCCTTTCCACCCATTTTTTTAGAAACACTTGAACCATGTTTATGATTTTAAATCAGGGCCTGCCTTTCCATGTAATTCTCCCATTTTGAGCTTGCTTCTTCTAACCAATCTGATTGTCAAATGGTCAATGCACATAACAATGCCTCAATGAATTCATCCATTATGGAAAGTACATCTGCTACAACATTCTATTTTCCTTTAGTATAGACTATTTCAAAGCCATATCCCAAAATTTTAGTCACCCATTTTTTTCACTCTTTTGATGACAATATTTGTTCTAAAAATTATTTTAGACTATCATGCTCAGTCTTTACCTGAAAGTATCTATGCATTAGATAAAGTCTCCATTGCTTGACTGCATGAATAATAACTAGCATCTCTTTCTCATAGATTAGATTGAGCTTATTTTTCCCTTAAGTTGAAAATTCTAAAATCTAATGGGTATTCTTTATTGAATAAGTGTTACCCC
The DNA here is from genome assembly GCA_037957365.1 of Torreya grandis. Taxonomy (NCBI): domain Eukaryota; kingdom Viridiplantae; phylum Streptophyta; class Pinopsida; order Cupressales; family Taxaceae; genus Torreya; species Torreya grandis. The sequence continues at coordinate 3,711,862 of JARHVA010001208.1, forward strand.
CATTCCATATCATGATGTATCACATTCAACAAAACAAATTTATAAAAAATAGGGATCACCAAAATTGGAGTGGTGCACATTGCCTCTTTCAGTTTCTCAATATCCTTGGTGTTTGGTTCAGTCTAATGGAAGGAATATTATTTCAACAAGGTTGTGAGTGGAACTATGTTATCATGATCTTTTATTATTTCGTGATATTACCCTATTATCCCCAAAAATCCATGAAAGTATTTGACACTTGCCACACTATCATAACTTTGATATTTTAAGGGTCGAATTTGAATCCTTCACATGAAACAATATGACTTAATTACTCCACCTCATGGACTCAAAAAACACAATCGAAAAGTTTTTCATAGGTTGAATGTTGTTCCATAACTAACAATACCTATATTTCACATGCTTCAAATGTTATTCCTAAGTTTTTTTCTGTATATTAGGATGTCATCAAAAAACACCAACACAAACTTATTTTAGAAAGGTCTAACAATAGTAGTCATAAAACTCTAAAATGTATATGGTGTATTTGTGAGACAAAAGGCATGCCACTAAACTCATAATGGTCTTCATGAGTTATAAAAACTATTTTATGGATATCCTCATATCTAATCCAAATATTTTGATACCCATAATGAAGATATAGTTTGGTAAAATAAACACTACCATGTAATACATCTAACAAGTCATTAATTATTTGAATAAGGAACTTACATTGGATGGTGTACTTATCGAGTTTTTTTTAGTTAGGGTAAATCTTCTAAGTGCCATCGTTATTCTACATTATGACCACTGAGGATGAATATTCAGTTTGGCTTTTCAATTTCACTCTTTTGGGAATATGGATACATGTATGGTCTAATGTTTGGTGGTGTAATACCTATAATAAACGTTATGGCATGATCATGTTCTCTGCTTTGTGCTATGCCTTTTGGAAAGAGACTAAAACCTTTTGGGTGGTCATCAAGAATCATTTGTAAATTAGGATGTGTAGACACATTTGTTGGTTGAACTTATATGGAAAATAATCATGTTGAAAAACCTTCAACCCTTTTTTTAATAATCTTCAACACCTGATATGAACTATAATTAGGGAGACTTTGCCCATAATCCCCTTAGTTAAAAATTATTACCTCTATAATGAAAATTTACAAATAGTTCTTATAAATTCATCTCTATTGTGCCTAAAGTTATGAGCCATTGTACTCTCAAAACAATGTTAGCCTTATTCATGGGAATATCAAACATATGAGAATTAAGTAGGTATTCCCCCATGATAATATTAATGCTATGGAATTTTACATAATAGTTTACCATGCCACCATATTTAATCATGACTTTAAATTTTAAAGCTAGATAAACAAAGCAGTTCAAATGAGTATACAACTTACTATTGTTGAGATTGTATGTATTTACTGAGTCGATCAATATTGTCATCTTCATAGTTTGAGGATTACTTATACTTTAAAGGGAATGATAGGAGATAGTAGGGTGATGATATTTGTATTCCTCTTATGAATCTTTTATGCCCTTACCTAAGGTCTCATCATCATCTTCATCTTCATTGGTAACTTCAATTTATAAAATATTACTTTTATCACACTTTTTTACTCAACTTCTTGTCAGAGCTAGAACATAACCCTTTGACATGCTTCTCTTTAATTTGATTAGAAGTCAATCTTGTAGGTTATGTAAATGATGGTGTTGTCAAATTACATTCGTGGCCATGAGTGAAAGCCCTTACTTTGACCAAATATTTTCTTCTCCCTAACATGTGAATGGCATGGCTTCCAAAATGGTCACTGGATTAAACATGTGAACCTAAATTTGGATGTTATCCTTGATACCACCAAGAAAATGTTAGTCATTTTGTTCTCATTGATGTAATCCATCTATACAAATAGATTATGTAATTGTTAAGTATAATCCTTAATGTTATGTATTTTTCCTAACTTTTCTAATTGACTGCAGTAGTTTTATAAGACATTGTTGTGATAATGCAATTGTAGCTCCTCAATAAACACCAATTAGGTAACAGGAACACCATTATTTTTATTATGATAAAGAAACTACCTATAGCAAATCAACTACTCATGTTCCAAATGGATAAATGTCATGATCATCTTTTGTGCACATGTTGTGTGATTTATATTAAATAAATTTTATATTTGATTTATCTAAGTGAGTGGATTTTTACAATCAAACTTACACACTTCCACTTTTGGCAGCATGTGCTTTGAACTAGTATTGGAGTTGTGCTTATTCTGAGTGGGTGAAGGTAATTAGAGTAGTGGAAGACTATTTTTTGAAAAATGAGCCACAATAGTGTTAAAATGAGCACTCATAATTGACAATTGATCCTTCATGGAATCTATTTAACCTTATACTAGATCAAGATCATCCTTCCTCACCATGCTTTTAGTTTGTGAGGATTTTCTTTGAGTGTTTTGACCTTTCTCACATCTATGAATGTCAGGAACAACCATGCACAAACCCTAGGATGAGAGGTTTTGGGCTTGAAAAATGTGTACCATCATATTATACCATTATGATCATCTCACCAAGATGAATATAAAAACTCCTAATTTATACAAGGGTGTGAGAAAAAATCCAAAATTTATTTAAAAATGACTCAAACAATACCATAGTGGTGGAAAAATTAAATTCTTTTAAGATCATATATTTTTTTTTAGCCTTCAGCTCTTTAGATTGCCATAAAACTAAACTAAGAAAACAACATCGTAAAATATTTTCCAAATCAATGCTCTTATGCCAGTTGTAACTAAATTCCATGGATGCTTCATGATAACTAAATATATAGCACAATTAAGAGTCGAATAATCAGATCCACAATAATAATTGACAAGAGATCAAAATAATTAATACTTATGATTGAGTCATTTTGAAGGAAAACTTCCACAAAAATGCAATAAGATCAAAATTCACAAGATAATAATAAAATACTAACTAATATCTCCTATATATACTCTACTTTCCAATGGTTATTCCATAGTCAACCAAACTAAGAAAATAAATAAATGTAATAAGATAATATGAAAGGTATGTAAGCCACAAGTTAGTCACACATATCCTTAGATGCACTATAGGTAAAGTGAATAACATAATTTCAAGGATTCAATAAGCTCTCTTCATTTCTTGCACTCGACTAACTCACTTTTGGTGATTATTTAGTTTCATATCTCCTAATCCATACCTAGACTACCTCCTATTTATAATTTTGTCTATGACTCACACTCTTAGTACATTGACTACCTCATGTTCAGTGATCGATCAATGTTCCACTAAACTCTTATAGTGTAATGACTTCTTCATGGCCAACATTATGTCAACACTTAACTCTCATAGTTTTTAACAACCTCAGTCTCCTATATGCATCTTTGTTTAATTTTCCCTTCCACTCATTTACTCTTTTCCTACCTTCTCATAATGGAAAATGATAAGCTCCTCTAGTTGCCTCACATTCAACAATCTACCAAACCTTCTCCCATAGAAATTTACCAACTATCTCTCATTTGATTTTCTACCAGTCTTTCATAATACTTCACTAGACACCTCACAATCATCAGTTTGATAGTCCCTCACAACACTTTACAACACTACCAATTGCCTCTCATTTGGAAGTCTATTAGCCTCCCATAGAACTCCACTAGTTACCTTGCAATAATAGGTTCGATAACCTTCCTTACCATCCTAACATCTGCTTCACATTCAGTGATCTTATATGCTTGCACATCACTGCGCTTATAGGTTATTCTCCTCCCAGATCCCCTCAAAGTTCACAACCTTTCTCTAATACTAACTGATGTAGTCACAGTCACAATTCCCAATTAAGTGAAATCTTTATTAGCATATTATTGTGTAACCTTTGGCTATTTTCTAAGGTATATTTCATATGCATATGGTTATAGTGGTTTTAACCACTTAGGTAGGTAGGTTTCACAGGCTTAGCTATTTTATGCTACTTGATGCTTATGGTTTCTCCCACCATATATTTTATTAGGTCACTCTTTTATCCTATTTAATAGGCCTCTCATGTATTATTTTGTATGCTGGTTAATTCCATTTCTCAATCTCTTTGTTGAATCTAATATGGTAATCAAAGTTTGTGGTTTAGGAAGCTTGGGAGTAAGCTTGTGAATCAAGAGAGGATGGTATTGTCAAGGAGGAGTGTGAAGCACCAGATAGAGAGTCATGAGATGAATTTTTTTTTGATAGGAGATGATAAGAACTGATAGAATTTAATTTGGTCGTGTATTTCTCCTAGAATCTGCATCTGAAGTTTTGTAGGTAGGCCAATTTTTTGATTGGATGATTTTTGTTATGAAAATTTTAATATAAAATTTTATTATTTCAATTAATTTTAATTTTTTAATTAAAATAATTCAAAACATTAGTTTATAAGGGTTATTGGGGACCTATTGGTGACTAATTATCTCAAAAAAGTTTTAGAAGGTGAAAATTTCACCATTTTTTGAGTTTTTCATCTAGATGTTGATAGAGAAAGAATTTTTCAAATTGGAGTTGTAGATCTCTTGATTTAACTATCTTTTTCTATTTTTTGATGTTTTTAAAGATAAAAAATAAAAAATTCCCAAATGATGTGGTGTTTTTTGCTAAAAACTAGAGGTATTAACTAGCTTGTGATTTGAATTAGTGGGTAGGAGGAATTTTTCGTAAAGTCATTATATTTTTTTGGTATTTGCATTTTTTAGAAAAACTAGGTCAAAATGGCTAGTTTACAACACCTCTTGTTGCCAAATTCACAAAAATTGACAAGCAAAAATTTAGTTTGTGGAGTCACAAGGTTTTAACAATATGTGAATATTAGAACCTTGATCAAATAGTGCTTAGTAAAGAGCAAAGGCCTACCACTGGATATGATGACTATGATAAACATCATCAGGAAGCTCTTATGTTGTTAAAACTATTAGTAGCAGATAATCTAATCTCAGAGGTCAAAAATGTGACCATTACATCAATTTTATAAACTAATCTTAATTTTAAACACTAAGCTTTTGAAGCTGATAGGGTATTGTATTTGATGAATTTGTTGTTTTCTACTAAGATGTAGGAAGGTGGCTCCATTTTTGAGTTTTTGTTGTAGATCAAGGATATCAGTGATTAGTTGAAGGCTGCATAAAAGCATGTTGATGAATAAGATTTGATTGCTTTGGTTATGTAAAATCTTCCACCTTCATTTGAGTCATTTGTGGATTCCTTGCACATGATTTTTGAGACACAAACTTTGGAATTTGAAAAGTTGTCCACATTGTTATTACAAAAGGAGAAACGGAAGGAACATATAATGTTGTCTACACCTACTTCTATAGAGAGTGAATTCTTCATCAAGGAAAAGGGTAAGCAATTTGGTTAAACTACTATTTATTTGATAGAAACTTCACAAGTAAGTGTTTCTAATAAGAGATCGAAGTGGAAATATATTTACTGTAGGCAACCTAGTCACCTTAAGAAAGATTGCAAGAAAAGACAACATGTTATGGCTAACCCTAGAAATAAATCTCATCATGCGAATGTAGCTGAAGGTGAAGGTGAGGAATTATCTCCTAATTTTTGTTTTGTTGCTTCTAGTGGTAATCTATGGTGGATTGAGCTTGGTACTTTGATTCATGGGCATCTCACCATTATACATGCCATAAAGACTGGTATACATTTAAGAATGTTAGGTATGTTCCATTAATGAACAAAAAATTTCTTTCCATTAGTGAGATGACTAAATATTATGATTTTGTTGTAAAGTTTCAAGGACAACAATGCTTAGTCACTACCAGAGATAACAAGATTATTGATATTGGGATTGGTGAGAAAGACTTGTATAATCTTGTAGATCCACAGAGATTGAAGGAATGTGCACTTGCAGTGATTAATAGCACAAGTTCACTCTAGCATGAAAGGTATGGGCATTTGAATTTATAGTATTTGATTACATTGAGCAAGACTAAGATGGTTAAGGTGATTCCTTCTATTCGAGATAGTCATCATGTATGTACTAGATCTCAGTTGGGGAAGCAAGTTAGACTTTCATTTGATGTTGGTAAAGATTCAAGAGATAAGAGAGTATTAGATTTGGTACATGTGGATTTGCATGGTCCAATGTAAACACCTACCCCTTTTGGATCCCATTATTTTTCTGTTGTTGGTCGATGATTTCTTTAGGAAAAAGTGGGTATACCTTTTAGTGAAGAAATCTAATTATTTTTCTAACATCCTTACTTGGAAAGATTTGGTTTAAAAATAGGTGGAAAGGTCAATCAAATCTCTTAGAATGGATAATGGGGGTGAGTTAATCTCAAAATAGTTCAAGGATTTTTGTGCCACTAAAGGCATACATAGACAATATACTACCCCTTACACTCTGCAACAAAATAGATTTGTGGAAATATGAAATAGGATGGTGATGGACATGGCTCACTATATGGTCCAAAGCAAAAATGTCCCATATAGATATTGGGAGGAAGCAGTGAATACAATGGTGTACATCCTCAATAGAAGTCCTACAAAATCATTGAATAATATGACTCCAGAGGAGGCTTGGTCAGATCAAACTCTAGATATAATTGTTTTCTAAATTTTTGGTTGTGTAGCTTTTGTTGTTATTACTAATCAAAAGATAAGTAACTTGGATGCAAAAATCAAAGCATACATGTTTGTTGGGTATAGTGAGCAGTCAAAGGCATCCAGATTACTTGATGTTTCTACTAACAAAGTTGTGGTAAATAGAGATGTCATAGTAAATGAGCAAATGTCATACTTCACAACAATTGGTATAGTTTTAGATATTGAGTAATTATTTTCTTCTAATGATTCCATTATAAGTTATGGTGTGAAAGTTGAGAAAGATTCTAGTTCATCAGTGGAATCACATTCTAGGGAGGGAATTGATGCAGGTCATTATGAGGTTCCAACAGAACAAATAAATAAGCCAAAGTGGTATTCTGCCACTATGGAAGCACTAAAGAAGAGAGACTTACCATAGGGTGTGGAAGGAATAAGATTGAGATTAGGAGAGCAGTTTGGTAGTAGAGGTGAACATGACAATTTTGCTCTAACAACTACTATTTCACATGGTTTTGAGCCTAATTATTTTTCAAAAGACAAAAGTAAGTATGAGTGGGAATCAACCATGTAATTGGAATATGATTCCTTGATGAAAAACAATACTTGAGAGCTCATTGAGCTACCACTAGGAAATAAATCCATTGGTTGTAAATGGATTTACAAGGTAAAATACAAAGCAGATGGTTCCTTGGACAAATACAAAGCCAAGCTTATTGCAAAAAGTTATGCACAAGAGAAAGGGGTTGATTATGAGGATACTTTTGCTCCAACTAAAAATATGGTAACTTTTCATTTGATTGTTGCTATTGCTTCTCAGTTTGGATGGCAGGTTCACCAAATGGTTGTTAAAAGTGCTTTATTGAATGGAGATCTAGAGGAGGAAGTCTACATGGTTTAGTCATAGGGTTTTTAGGTCCATTGTAAGGAACATCTTGTTTATAGGTTGATCAAATCCTTGTATGGTCTTAAATTGGCTCCTCGATCCTGGTATATGAAGATAAATACAAATCTTAGGGAGTCTGGTTTCAAAAGGTGTAACTCTGAACCTACTCTCTATGTAAAGGTGTTTGGTGATGATATCTTGATTCTTATTCTATATGTTGATGAAATAGACATCACTGGGAGTAGTGCTAGTCTCATTTAGTAGATGAAGGCTAATATTTTTTGTAATTTTGAGATGACAAACTTAGGACTACTAAAATACTATTTAGGTGTTGAGTTTTGGCAAGGTGATTATGTTGTATTCATGTCACAAAGTAAGTATGTCAAATCATTGTTGAAAATTTTTAGAATGATGGATTGTAATCCAACTCACACACCTATGGAAGTTGGAGCTAAAATTTCAATTAACACGGATTCACCTTCAGTCAATGAAACATTGTATCAACAGCTAGTGGGTAGTCTCATTTACCTCACTACCACTAGATTGGATATTAGTTTTGCAATGATTTTTCTATCTCGCTTCATGTATAAACCATAGGAAGTACATTGATTATCTACAAAAAGGGTACTAAGATATGTCAAAGGTACTCTTGACTTTGGCATACTATATGAAAAGTTTATAGATTTTGAGGTTTCAGGTTAATGTGATTCTAGTTGGGTAGGATCAGTAGATTCAAGAAAATCCACAATAGGTTATGTTTTTAGTCTTGGTTCAAGAGTCTTATCATCGTAGAGAAAACTAAAAACTACAATGGAATTATTTTCAATAGAAACAGAGTATAAATATGTGGTCATTGCAGGTTGTGAAACTATGTGGATAAAGAAAATCTTTGAAGATCTTCAGTTTGAGTCATCAAAGCCTACTCTAATTTTTTGTGACAACCAGAGTGTTTCGAAGATCATAAATAATATAGTATTCCATGCCAGGACCAAACACATTGAGGTTCACCATCATTACATCTAACAATTGGTTACAAATGAAGACATCAATCTCTTCTACTGCCCCACTGCAAAGCAACCAATTGATATAATGACCAAACCAATTGATTTAGAAAAGTTCATAAAATTTAGGGACAAACTTGGTCTTGTTTCTGGTTTAGTCATTAAGAGAGGGTATTGACATATTTTTGTGTTACCTTAGGCTATTTGCTAAGGTATATTTCATATGATTATAGTTATAGTGGTTTTAACCACTTAGGTAGGTAGCTTTCATGGATTTAGTTATTTTATGCTACATGATGCTTATGGTTGCTCCCACCCCCTATTTTCATGGGTGGCTCTATTTGCCTATTTAATAGGTCTCTCATGTATTATTTTGTACACTAGTTAATTTCATTTGTCAATCTCTTTGTTGAATCTAATAATCTTAGACAACACAATCATGAAAGTCACATATTTGATAAATAGATCAATTTCATGAAAACATAAACTAGCTAAGAAAAATATCAATAAGCGTAAAACTGAGAAATTGCATGAAAGTAAACTTATCTATGAATTCTCATTGAATGAATAAAATATTACACAAGATTTTTAAATAAAAAAGTTTTAAATAAATATCAACTCAATATTTAAGTTGACATGCATAATTAAAAAATATAAATAAATCAAAAGATACTTAAAGCTAATTGACCAATGCAATTTTTTAAAAATTGCTATTTTTAGTAGCTTTCATCTTCTAGCAATTTTCAACTGCTATTTTTAGTAAGTTTTGCATGTAAGCTTTGATGAGCCTAAAAATATCTACATATCTTAAAAACACCAAAATGAACCTAATGGATGAAATTTAACTCTATTTCATGTTTGATTACAAAAATATGTTATTTCTAAAAATAGAAAAAACTTGAAAAAAATATTTTTAGACCCCCATATGGTCACGTATGGATTTTGAAAATATTTTTAAAATATACCTAACCAAATAGATAATGCTACATTTGAATTAAGGTTTTTGATATGATCATTTTGGAAAAAATGAAATCTCAAATGAATTCAAAGATCAAAATTTATGGCCTCTAGAAGTTTAGCCTCTGCATCATCCTCCTCTAGTTGAAAATAACTCAACTCCTATGAGGTGTCCTAACTAAAACCTTGCCATTTATTATTTTCAATACTTTTTCTCTCATTTTAAAATCTAGGTGTTAGCTCCCTATTTTACTCCTTCCCATTATACAAAACACCTATTATAACTTCCTTGCATTACATGCACTATCTTCTTATCTAGAACCTATGCTATCTTTTCATTATTATTCTTTGTTACCTTATGATACCAATTTATTTATTCATTTTCCTCCCCGTCACCATATTATCCATGAAATTCATATAATTCTGAAATATTAAATAATGGAGAGATTAAAATTATATGGCAAACTCACCTCATACGCATTTTCATTGATTTTATTCACAATTATTCATGATCCCATTTTTTTTATACTTAAACTTCTTGTATGTGCCTATTGAAAATATTTATTTCCTCATGTAAACCATCAATAAATATCTTTTTAAAAATAAGTTTGACATTTTTATTACATCTATTGTTAATTTATACTTTCTCATTAATTTCCAATAGCTTTCTTCTCACTTATTCTTACAACTATTATATATGCTCTATAAATGATTCTACATTATCACTAACTCATTCTACAATTGGTAGCTATGCCAAATTTAAAACACCCATATGATTTATTCCATAAACAATTTAAAATGGTGATTTTATTGTTGACCTTTTCAATGAACTATTATATGCAAACTCAACATATGGTAGAGCCAAGTCCCATTACTTAGGCTTCTCTTGAACTATGCATCTCAACAAATTTTTGGAGTTCTTTTTTACAAGTTTTATCTATCCATCTATTTGTGGGTGGTATGCACTACTAAATTGTATCTTAGTTTCCAAATTCTACTATAAAGTCCTCCAAAATTGACTTAGAAATATCATGTCCCTATTTGATGTAATGGTTATTGAAACACCATGCAATCTTACAACATCCTTAAGAAATAGTTTTGCAACTCTAGTTGTATCATTGTTTTTCTTACATGAAATAAAATTAATCATCTTAGAAAACTTATATATAATAATATAAATATAATTATTTCCTCTCCATGTGTTTGTCAATCCCAACATAAGATCCATATTCAAATCTATCCATAGTCCTCTTAGAATTGGTAATGGCATGTATAACCATATATTATATGCACAAACTTTAGCCACTTGATATATTATGCACCTTGAAACAAACCTTACCACATCTTTCTTCATATTTTCCAAAAAATACTTATCTTCTACCAAAGCTATTGTCTTAGTCTTACAAACATGTCTGGCTAAAACCACCACTATGAAATTATCTTATAATATTATCTCTTACAGACCTAATTGGAATACGTATTTATTTTTCTTTGAATAGATAAACATCATGTATAATATATTCATCAAGAATAGTACCTATCTCACATGTAAATGGATTATTTCATTGCTTACCTATCTTAGTATCATTTGATTCCTTAACAACTTTAAACCTAACTACTTCACTCACCATAATATTTAATAATGCCACTTTCTTGATCAAAGCATTAGCTACTTGATTCTACTTTCTTGATTTACATTTGAAAATAAAAGTATACCCTTAAAATAAAGGTACCCACTTTTCATGACTACTATTTAAGTTATTTTGAGTGTTCACATATTTCAAGGCCTCATGATATGTAAATAAGTGAAAATCATTAGGCACTAGATAATTCCTCTAATGTCTTAATGTTTATACTATGGAATAAAATTCAACATCATATGTAGAATATTTCTTTCTGACCTCATTCAATTTGTCACTAAAATATTTTATTGGCCTTTCTTCTTGACTCAACATTGCATCAATTCCCACATGTGAAGCATCATAATCAACCTAAAATACTTTTTTAAAATATTGTAATGCTAAAATTGGTTTTTATGTAATATTATTAAATAACTCAAATATTTTCAGTGTTGGTTTTATCCCCAATAATTCTTTTTCTCTCATGCATTATATTATTGGTGTAACAATACTACTAAATATTTTAACGAACTTTATGTAAAAAATTTCTAAACAATGGAAACTTTTTACCTCTATGGTGATTTTTAGAATAGGCCACTCAATAATTTCCTTTACCTTTTCTCCATTCATTCTTACACCATCTACTAAAATTAAAAATACCAAAATTACCAAATTATTCTATATAAACTTGCACTTTTTCAAATTCACATATAGTTTCTCTTTTCTTAACAAATCTAATAGCATTCACAAATTCTTTAATTTCTCTTCTTTAGTCTTACTAAGTATCAAAATATCATTAAAAAAACACCACAAACTTACCAATGTAATCTTAGAGTATGGTGTTCATCACCCTAATAAATATGCTTAGTGTATTAGATAATCTGAATGGAATCACCATTCATTCATATAAGCCATCCCTAAGATTTAATGTTGTTCTCCATTCATCTCTTTCATGAATCTAAATCTAATATTAACCACTCCTCATATCAATTTTATTTATGTATTTTTCTCCTATCAATACATCCATCATATCATCTAAACAAGTTAAAGAAAAACTATATTTATTTTGATTTATAAACTATCCAAACACATCCTCCACCCTCCATATTTATTTTGATTTAGCAATGTTGGTATTTCATATAGACTCATGATCTCCCTTGCTACGCCATTTCTCAACAATTCATTAACCTATTTATTCAGTCTTATATGAATGTTGGACTCATCCTATAAGTTGATTGATTGGGTAGAGATGATCCTAGAATAAAATATGATGTTGAATGTATCTCTTTGGTGGTAAACCATATAATAACTCATCATGTATAACATCTACATATTATTTCAATACTTTTATTGCTTCTTCTATTAATTGCACCACTTTTGTTTCTTCTTTCTTTGTTATTAATGCATAATAACAAACTTGTTATCTTCATGTATTTCATAAATTTTTTTCTGGACAACTTGCTTTCACTCCACCCTTATTCTTTAAGAGGTAATAAACTATCTTTATTACACATTTACAAAAATTATCTATGTTCTTTGCTCCATCATGAATTGATTTGATATCAAACTACCATGGCCTTTCCAATAACACATGGCATGCATCCATTGGTATAACATCACATCATATTTCATCTTTGTAAATTTTTCCTATAAAAACTTGATTAAACACCTTTTATCTATTATAATTTCATTCCCTTTATTAAACCATGAAATCTGATAATGATAAGAATGTTTTTAACATTATAAACCAAGTTTCTCAAACATGTCCTTAGAAACCATATTTTCACAACTACCACCATCTATAATCACATTGCATATCTTATCTCTTGAAGTACACCTTGCTCAAATAATAATTTTTTTTATAGCCATGCTTCACCACCTTCCTTATTTTGCACATGTTCTTTCCTTGGAACAATCATTGTTCTCATCATCATTATATTTTCTTCGATATCTACTATTAAAACTTTTATATTTTGTTATTTCATCTCATATTCAACTAAATTTATTCTTGAATAGTCTTATTGCCTCCTTTCTTGTTCATGATAGTGTACACACTCAAATTCTCTATGTCCTTCTCACATCTATAACAAATATAAGATCTAAATTGATTTGGAAATGACCTTATAACACCATCATAGCGTTATCCTCTCTAAAATCATCTTCTTCTTTATTGGTATTGAAATTGTTGTATATTATCTTCTTAATTTTGTACACACCACATGATGATTCTCCTATAGTGGGATTAAACCCACTTCTAGTGGTATGAAACCACGTTGACCCCTTACTATAGGGGATTATCCTTTTCTTAACCCAATTGATCTTATGAAAGTATGTCTATTTTGTTTTTATTTTGCCTTCAAATCTAGATGATAATCCTCCTCCATGAAAATTATTCTTTGCATGCTCAATTCAACTTGAATATAAAACTTTAAACCATTTTCATATCTTGCGACCATACTTTTTTTCTTTTTTCATGTTATGCTCATATAAAAAGATTGTAAAACTCATCTATATACTCTTATATCCTATGATCCTTTTTCCTTAAATTATAGACTCTTTTGTATAGGGTTTGTGCATAATCCATAAGAAGAAATTTAATTCTCAGCTTCTTTTTCATCTTACTCCACATGTTGATATTCTTTTTACCCTTTTTTTGTCTCTATTTCTACAAGTGATCCCACCAAATCATTCAATTTCATGCATGTTAATTTTAATTTCTTGTATTCTCATAGAGTTTTCCATTTGAAAAACTTCTCAATATTGTTCATCCAATATATCAACTCCTCTGGTTTTAAACTACTTCCATAATATGGAACATCAACCTTGATTACTTCATTTTTTCCTTGTAAAGCCCTAACCATCATCTCTTTCATTGATAGTGGTTGTTATTATTCCTATTATTGATGAATTTCATCTTTTTTTATCTTTTTCTTCATCTATTTCATCTTCCAATCTCCTTTGTCTTTGGTTTGTGATAATTATTGTTAATTATTCCGCTTACTTCATCTCTTCCATAGTCCTATTCAACTGAGCAATTGCTCCTCATCATTGCCCTCTCATTGTATCCTAAACCTATTATTCAATCATAAAATATTTTCAAAAATTTGATTTTAAAAATCCAATTAAAATTCACAAAGATATTACCTCCAAGATTTGAACTTGATCTGATACTAGATGATAAAGACAGAGACTAGCTAAGCAAAATATCAATAGGCATAAAACTCATAAATTGCATGAAAATAAATTTCTATGTTGATTATCATTAAATGAATAACATATTACATAAAAATATTTAGTTAAAGTTCAACTTAAAATTGGTGTTGACATGCATAATTAAAAAATCTAGATAAATTATTAACTACATAAAGATAACCAAACTATGTGATTTTCAAAAAACTGTTATTTTCAGTAACTTTCATCTTCTATTAATTTTTAACCACTATTTTAGTAATATTTGTATGCAATATTGCATGGGCCTAAAAATATCCACATATCTTCAAAACGCTAAAATTTACCCAATGGATAAAATTAAACTCTAGTTCATGTCTCGTTACAAAAATATGTTATTTCTAAAAATGAAAAAAAATCTCAAAAAATTATTAAAATATGCTTTCAGACCCCCAGATGGTCACATATGACCTCTAAAAAGTTTTGAAAACATCGATAATAATATATATCTAATTATGTTTGAATTAAACTTTTTGGTATGATCATTTTAACATAAACGAAAGCTCAAACAAAATTACAGATAAAAAATTATGGCCTCCAAAAGTTCAGTCTCTACATCATAATTTTATTGATGAATCAATAATTATAAGATAGTCTTATCTTCCCATATTTTATAATGGATCACTCGTCCACTTTACCATAGTTTAATCATCATGCCCTCTTTTACAATAATGTTGCAAGGCTCAAATCACTCAAATCTCCGTATTTTTCTTTAAATTTTAATTTTAACAAAGTTTCCCCTTTTGGTCTTAGAATTTCTAAATGTCTTTGGTCTTTACTTTCTTGTTTTATACTATGTGTACACTGAGTTGGTACTACAAGACTCTTAGAGTTTTGTGCCTCAAACTTTTTATTCAACTTGGCCATCCCTCCGCACAATTGAATTTTCACTTGGAATGATCGTGTAAAATATGATGTTGGTGATGAAGTGGGCATTCTTTACACACCCCTCACTATCAAAAAACTTCAAAAATTATTCCTATTTAATGCAAATTGCAACCATATTGATTAAAGGCCTATCTTATGCATCTTTTCATCCATGAAAAGTTAAGGAAACCCTTGTTTTGAACCACAAACCCTTAATTGAATATAAATAATCTCAACTTTTTTTTAATTCTTTATTAATAAGGTGGATTATAACTTATCACATCCTAAACTTTTACAACTTTTTAATCCTTGTCGATAAATAACATCATATATTTCCAATATGGCAATATGATAACATGATAATATTTTATTTATATTTCAAAAAGTTTTAGAAATAATATATAACCCAAAGGTTAACCAGTTAAAAACATATTAATTAGAAAAATGATAGCTATAATATTTAAATGCAAAGTGCAGTCAACACCAAAAAGTTATATTTACTATTAAATGTATCACTTAATATGTGAAAATGTATTACAAATAAAAAACATGCAAAATGATTATGACCAACTTCCAAAAAAATATCAAAATGTCCCTAACTTATCCCTCTATGTTGTGCATATTTTCACCACTATTGAAATCCAAACAAGGAATATAAAGTTCAACTTGATTATAACCATCAACTAAATCTACCCCTTCAGAAAAAACTAGTTCACAATAAATTTCCTTTATACATTTATTGACCAAGTTCCAAACCTATTCCTATGTTAACCTGCCCCAACTAAAAAGCCCTAAAGTCCATGGATATAAATAGTTTCAAACTTATTTTTAATTCTTTATTAATAAGGTGGATTATAACTTCTTATATCCTAAACTTTTGTAACTTTTTGGTCCTCATTGATAAATATCACCATATATTTCCAATGTGGTAATAGGGTAGTATTTTATTCATATTTCAAAAAGTTTAAAAAATAATATATGCCCTAAAGGTTAACCAATTAAAAATATAACAAAACATATTAATTAGACAAATGATAATGATAAAGTTTAAATGCAAAGTGCAGTCAACACCAAGAAGTTATATTTATTATTAAATATATCACTTAATATGTCAAAATGTAATATAAATAAAAAATATGCAAAATTAAAAAAAATGAGTGGGGTGGAATATGGTGCGAGTAAGCAAAGAAGTGAGCAGTGAAGGGAATATTGGAGAGATGGAGAAGGAACAACGAAAGCGATCATAGCGCAACAAAATAAAGTCTTTGGAAGATTAGAAAGCTTCGGTCATGCTGCAATTCTAAAAATTGGCTAAAGCAAAAGGCAAATTGGGGGGCAATCATGGCAAGAAGGATCATCAGAAGATTTCAGATGCAGTGATAGAGGAAGATAAGGAGTGGTGGGATGAGGAGGCAAGTAGGGGTAGAATTCGTAAAAATTGGAAAGGTAAGAAGTTGGGTTAGCATATTCAATAATTGGAGGCTTTTAATGGTAGTAAAAAATCCATAGAGGATCTGAAGAAATAGGTGAGGGCAGAAGCCTTAGTAAAATCCCCTCACGAAGAGGAGGGTTTTGAGAGCGCAGTTGTTAAGGAACTTAGTCTTGGGATCATTTGATGATGAAGAGATTAAGGGAGAACTAAAACCCTTGATTAGTATTCAAACCAATTTAATGATAAGATTTCATTATTATCTGACTATGCCCTTATCTACAAATGTGATGGTAAATGGTTGGCGATTGGAGCCATAGAACTCTGGGTTAAAGAGAAATGGGGTAAGGATGTGAAGGTGTGTTTTTTATCAAGGGATTTCTTTATGTCAACTTTTCTTTCTAAAAAGGATAAAGATGAAATCCTTAAGGTCAAAAAATGGTCATTAAAAGGTTTGGGAATTTGGATTCAAAACTAAAGCCCTAATTTCAACCCCTTAAAAGTTATAAAGGGGAATTACCCTGCCTAGATAAGATTTTATGGTCTCACTCTGGAATACTGGAGTGCAGATTATCTAACTGATTTACGAAGTTTTGTGGGAGATGGTGGAGATTGATGTGGTTTCTTTGAAAGGTGAGAGAGTGGCATATGTAAGGGTTAGGCTTGAATTGGATTTGGATATTGAGATTCCAGAGTTTGTTATTATCGAAACAACAGGGAGAGAATGGAATCAAAGAATAGATGTGGAAAATATTCCTTTTAGATGTTATGGTTGTCATCAACTAGGGCATATTCAAAAATATTATAAGTATAAAAGGAGCCCTTTTTCAAACCAAATTGATTAAATTTGGCCCTCAAAGGATAGCAAAGTAGGCTTGTCAAGAAAAGAAAAAATCTTTGAAAAAACTTGAATCAGAGGCATCAAAGCAACTTTTAGAGAAGACTCTTGGTGATAGTCTTTTAGATAAAATCAGGATAACAAAGGAACTTTTGGTTAAAATTGGTTCCAATGAAGTCATTTCCCCAGCTTCAATGATTAAAAATTATGATTTCCTAGAGCGAGAATCACTTAATATTAGAGAGATGGTTTTGAAAAATCAAGTGGTCTTGGAAACAATATGAAGAAGGAGGGTTTAGAGGAGAAAGAGCAGTCAACCCCCAGTGCTAAGGAGGAAGGATCAGATTTTGAAGAAGAGTCAGAAGAAGAGGTAAAAGATGATTCTGAAGGAGATTTAAATTCCAAATAAGTTTTGTCAATAGTTAAATCTAAGAGTAAAATTTATAAACCTAATTTGGGATCAAACATCAAGAAGAGTAGGAAAATTTGAGCAGAACATATAGAAGGAGAAGGTTTAGCTGGAACTCAAGGTACTTTGAAGGTTTTCTAGATGTTGCAAAGTGGGGGGTGGAATTACCTCCTCTTTCTATATGAAGGAAATATCTTGGAATGTTATGGTATTGACTGCCTATAACAAAAGGTTGCTTGTTAAACACATTTTAAACTTAGAAAGACCAAATATCTTTTTGTTGCAATAAAATAACCTTAACAGAAGGGATGCAGAAGGTTGTTTAAGTTGGTTAGGGCCATGTTGGCAAGGGGCCTTTGTGGAAGCTCAGGGTGCCTCAGGGGGTCTGGCCCTCTTTTAGTCTCCTTTTTCTATCAAACTAGATATTTTGGCTTCTAGCCAATTTTGGCAAATTGGTAAGATTTCTAGCTTTCAGTCAGATCTTTAGTTTTTTTTTTGTTAACATTTATGGTCCACAAGGAGGTGGTCCAAAATCTACCCTTTAGGCTGAGATTTCAACCTTTCTTAAAGTCTTTTAGTAGGAAAAGGTGGGTTTAGGGGGTGATTTCAACATCATCTTGAGTCAGAAGGATAATTAAGGAGGTTTATTTTCTGTCTCTCAGGCCAGTCATGATTTTGGTCATTTTTGAGAATAGAATGATTTTGAAGATATTTCTCTAAATTCATGTTGGTTTACCTAGATCAATAGATGGTTGGGCAAGGAAAATATTTTGGAAAGATTGGATAAGTTTTTTTCCTCTTCTAATTGGTTTTAGAGTAATATTAATTTTTATTGTTGGGTTACTCAACATTTGAGGTCTGATCACCATTTGATTGTTTTGACTATTAATCCTGATGCTCCTCCTAAAAGATGCCCTTTTAAGTTTAAACTCATGTGGATGTGTGATAGATCCCTTTTTGATATGGTAAGAGAGTGGTGGAAAAATTGTTCGTTACCTAAAGGTTCAAAAATGGTTCTAATGTCTAAATAACTTAAGTTATTAAAGGAGAAACTAAAATGTTGGAACCCAAAACATTTTAAGAATATATTTCAAGAAAAAGCTAGGATTGAATTTGTGTTAAACTCTTTAAATGAGAAAGTGTTTAATTTTGGGATGGATGTGGCTGACTACATCTGGAAAAAGTTATGTCTAGTAAATATGATGAAATTCTTTGCAGGGAAGAGATTTACTGGAAACAAAAATCAAGAGAAAGTTGGCTTAAATAAGGTGATTAAAATTCAGCCTTTTTCCATCAATTGGTGAAAGCAAGAAGAAAGGTGAATAGAATTGTTCACATTTTTTCAGGGCAAGGGGTGGCTCTAGACTCCCTAGAGGTAATTAGACATGATGAGTTCCATTTATTTATCACTTGTTGAATGATGAATCCAATTCTAATTTGATGGTTCAGAATGATTTTATTTATTATATTCTGAAAGTAATCTCTCTAGCTATGAATGAGAAGTTGTTGGCCCCTTTTTCACCTTAAAAATTAAAAAAAGTTGGTTTTTTCTATGGTCAAATATAAATATCTAGGTCTAGATGGTTTTCCATCATCTTTCTTTCAAAATTTTGGGGATATTGTGGGCTTGGATGTACTAGAGATGGTGGAAGAATATAGGATTAAGAGGAAAGTGCAACCGGAAATTAATATGACCTTCATCTCCTTATTTCTAAAAGATGAGGTTCATGATTATTTTTTGGATTTTTGACCTGTGGCTTTGTGCAATATAATCTATATGATAATATCTAAAGCCATCGCTAAAATAATGAAACCTCTTCTGGATAATATTATTTATGTTGAACAAGCTGATTTTATACTAGGTAGAAGCATTCAAGAAGGTATTATTGTTGCTCATTAAATCATGCATTCCCTTAATCATAATCATCAGAAAGGCATGATGATAAAATTGGATATTAGTAAAGCATATGATCAAGTCAATTGGATATTTTTGTTCAAAATTATTTTTAAAGCTAGCTTTAGTAAAGATTGGTGTGATTAGATATTTAGCTATGTTTCAAATCCTAAATTCTCTATATTAGTGAATGGGAGTCCTTCTGGATTCTTTCCTATTTCTAGAGGTTTGAGGCAAGGTGATCCTTTATCACCTTTTATTTTCATCATCATGATTGAAGCCTTGGGAAGAGCTATGAAATCAACATAAAATAGAGAAAGGTTATTGAATGCATTACACATCATCAATTTATAGATGATACTTTTATATTTGGAAAAGCTTTAATTGAGGAAACAAAGGAACTTAAAAGTATACTGAGAGTATATGAAGTAGCATCTGGGAAAAAATTAATTGAGGGCAAGTCATAAATCTATTTTGCCAACTATGGTCAAAGGGTTGAAAATAATTTAACCATGATTCTTGGCTTCAAAATAGGGAAACTCTCAAGTAAATATATTGGGGTTCATTTTTTCAAAGGATCTAGCTCGAAAGAAATGTGGAAGAATGTTTTGGATAGATTTAAATCCCATATTAGTTTGTGGAAAGGAAGGTGGCTCTCCTTAGTAGGAATAATTACTTTGATTAAGGTTAAGTGCTCTTCTAACTTACTATTTTTTGGTGCTTTCTCCCATAGAGTATATCATTAATTCTATGAACTAAATCATGAGATACTTCCTTTGGCAAGGTTGTGGAGAAGACAATAAAATTCGTCTGATAAAATGGGAAAGTGTGTGTAAGAGAAAACGAAAAGGAGGAGTGGTTATAAAGAATCTCTCTTTGCAAAATTTAGTTTTGGAAGCTAAATTAGTTTGGAAAATGATTTCTAATTCTGGTAGATTGTGGTGTAGGCTTCTTAGAGAAAAATATTTAGATTTAAATTCTTCAGAAAGATTAGTTTCCATAGAAGACCCACCCTAAAGGATCTCATATTTAGAATTTTATGGTGAAGTATAGATCAATGATTGGACAACATGTATCTTAGATGGTTAATAATTTTAGGAAAGTGGATTTTTGGATGGATTCTTGGAATGCTTATTGGCCTTTGGTAGAGGAGTTTACTAATAGTCAGATTAAAGATTTTTTAGAAAATCTATGGGGCATATCGGTTAGGGATTATATGGCTCATGAATCTAATTCCATCAAAGTTGCCAGCAATTGGAAATTTTTTCAAAATCTTCCAGTCCTCAAGAAGAAATTATGTATTTGGAATCATGTCTTAAATTAAGAAAAATATTTCTTAAAAATGAAAAAGATCAAATTCATTGGATTAGAGCTAAGATAGGTCACTATTCGGTCAGATTAGGCTATCAGATGGTAGAAATAGAAGATGATGCTTTGAGCTGGGCAAATTATCTCTATTGGAATAAAGATGGTTTACAAAAAGTAGGGGCTTTTACTTGGTTGGTGGTTTATGGTCACTTTTGACCCAATATTGTCTAAGAAAGATTAAGTTTATTGGCCCTTCAAGGTGTTGCCTTTGCAAAGAAAAGGAAGAAACAACATATCACTTGTTATATAAATGTACCTTTTCTTGTTGATGTTGGATTTGGGTATGTTATAGGCTCAATTGGCTTTGGGCGTGGTGAGAAACTCTTTTTCAAGTATTTGCTTCTTGGCCAAAAGGAGATGTAATGAATTCTCTTTACAACTTATGGAGATGTAGTCTAGCTATTCTTATCTAGACAATTTGGAAGGAGAGAAATGCTCATATCTTTGAAGATAAAGAGCACCCATGTTTATGATTCTAAAAGATATTAAAATGGCCATTTCTCAAGTAGTGTCATCTCATTTTCATAGAAAGTATGGTATGATTTCACAATGGGATATGCAAACATGTGTTGAATGGAAATATATTAAAAGTCCTCCCATTAAGAGGACAATGGTAGACAAGAAAAGTTATAAAGGATGCAGCTTAGATTCCACTTAAAATCAGGTGGCTCAAACTAAATTGTGATGGGGCTTGTAGAGGCAATCCAGGAGCCTCAGGGGTAGGTTGTGTAATAAAAGATTGCAGTGGCTCTTTAATTAGATCCTTATCCCTCAAACTTTATGATGACACAAATAATGAAGTTGAAGCCCAAGACTTAGCTGTAGGGTTAATTTGGCTATGAAATGCAAAATAACTTTTTTAGAAATTGAAGGGAACTCGCAAGTAGTTATTTAAGCATTATCTAAAATGAGGACAAATTCTTGGAAGATCGCAAATATTCTAGATGTCATTTGGTTTAAGTTGGAAGTTTTTGAAGGTTGGAATTGCTCTCACTATTTCCAAGAGAGTAATAAAATTATGATTTTTTTGGAAAATGTGGTAATTGATCAAAGAGAAGAAGAAATGAAGGATAATGTCAGTAACAAATTCCTAGATGGCCCGAATTTTGAGTAGATTGATTTTTAATTAGCCTCCTACAAATTGTGAGTGTTTTTCTAAGGTAGTTTGGTTTTTTCCTAGTAAAGGAGAATGTCTTCAACTAATGTTTTATTTATTCTAAAATCATTTAATTGCTTAGTGGTTGGTATTTTCAAATATTTTGAAATATAAATTGTTGGATTTTCTCATAAATAAGAAAATCTCAATTTTAGATTTGTAAAGGACATATTGCTCATTGGGCCATCTTGTCCTTCAAGTGGAGTGGTTGACATAGGGTGGAGCGTGTAAAGGGGTTTTTGATGGCATAGGTCTCTTGGGTTTGAAGCGATAGGATGGGCCTTTCCGTCTCATAATGACTTTTCTCAATTTTTGAGTAAGGGATTTTATTTTTTTGGATGTCTTGTTCAGATTTATTCCTACAAGGTGGTTTACTTGGCTTCATTTAAACGTCAAGTTTTTTTCCTGGTTTAGGTGAAGGATGAATCATTTTAGTGTTGAATTGATAGGTTGGCCACTGGATTTCAAATGTGTAAAGAGTAGGGAGATGGGATTAATTGGGTTAGTTTCTAGAATGCATTTATATAATGTTTATTTGGATTTCAACATCATAGGTGGCAAAGGAAATTAAAAAGATGTTGCATATGGAAATATTTGCTGACAGCAGGTGATTTAGGGTGAACTCAAACTTGGATTCTCTCTTTACATCAAATCTATGTCTGATAGGGATCAAATTTGAGTAATGGTTGAGTTTTTTGTTTGGTTAGAGTATCAGTTGGAGTTGTTGTAGGAAATGGGCATTCTGCCTCTTAGGCCTCATCCAAATCTTCCATTTTCTACAAGAGATTTTTTGGGTTTTGTTCCTTTGTCCATGTTTCGACAACTAGAGTCCCATTTTCTTGCTTTAGTTGACTTTTCTAAATATGTGAAGGCCACGTGCTTAGCCCAAATGGATTTTTCTAAGAAATAGGAAGTTAACATGCCAGTTATAGAATATTTGTTGAATCCAATTTTGGGTCTTGAAGAGTGGAGGACACTGAGGCAATCTCTGAAAAGGGTGAAGGCCATTAAATGGCTGGGGAAAGGCATTACTTGTGGCTCATTCAAAGCTCCACCTTGTTGGAAGGGGAAATACCTATAGTTTTGATAGGATCTTGGGTGGGCTCAAAAGCATCTAATCTTCTCTTCAATGAAGCAGTCGGTAGGTAAGTCAACTAGTAGAAAGATAGCTAAGACTGGTTTAGCGCTAGAGGAGAAGGGGCAAGAAGGCTTAGCAACTAGTGGGCATGGGTCTGGTCAGGTAGAAAAATTGAGAAACTTAGTGCCCTATAATGGTAGGATGATTGAATTAGTCATCTTGGAGTAAGATGTTGTAACTTGTTTGGTCTGTTTTTGTTTTGTTTGTCAATAGTTATTAATATTTGATACTGTTCATTCTCTATTATGGTTTTGTTAAAAAATTAAAAAAAAAGCTATTTTGTAAATCTTGGTGGTCCTATGCCTTAACATGGATAAATATTAAGTAAGACCATATAAGTTCTTTTTTATCTTTTTTGTTGATAGGGGTAGGGACCTAATAATTCCTCAGTATTGATCCAAAAAAAAAAATTCAAACTATTCATGACCAACTTCCAGCAAACTATCAACATGTCCTTCAAATTATCTCTTTACGTTATCCATAATTTTAACACTATTTACATCTAAACAAAGAATATAATATTCAACTTTCCTATCACCATCAACTAAATCTACCCCAACCAAAGAATTCAGTTCATAACAAATTTCCTTACATTTCTTGACCAACTTCCAAAGCTATTCCTATGTTACCCTGCCCCAACTAAAAAAACCCTAAAGTCCCTAGTTCCTAACCTCTAAGGGACACATGGAAATCATATTTTCCATGGCATATTCATTTTAAACATTAATTTTATCAGAACTACAAAGAGTTATTAGAATTTAATTCAGCGTGTCTGCTTTCCAATTGAGCTAGTTTTTTTTAATGAATTACCTACATAATATCATCTTGAGTTGGGGCCGTGGGGGGATCACTCTTATTAATATAATCATCTGACGCTAGACACCAATGCATTTAGAATTAATTCATCTAAATTATTATTAGGGACCACTTGTAAGAAGTAAGATTGAGTTAATAAATCTCAATTAGGTATATAATCTTCATCCTTTGTAGGAAAGTCCATGGATTCGTGCTAATTGAGTGCTTTGCCTATTTATAAAAAGTTTCTAACATGACTCAAAAAAATTGGATCGACTTGAATGGACCCAGAGACTATGAACTTCCTTAACCCCTTCCTTGGCATCTGAATTCACACTAACCTTCATAAAAAGTAAATGGATCACAACATTATAGTTTAAGTTACTAATCCCCTGCCAAAAAATTGAAAGCATTCATTATTTATTATTTTCTAAAGAAACCCCAAAACCTTAGCAAACATGAAAAAACACAACCTTAGCATAAATGGGTGCAAACGTATAGGGGAACTAATAAAATAAAAATAAATCATTCCAAAATATTTCATTATAAGCAATTAAAATATAGACAATCAAAACTTTGGACCCAACCAATTCAGCAGAGGGGAAATAAAAAATCACACGCTTAACAATTTCAATAAAAATGGAAACCAAAAAAAAAAAAAGCCATTACCAATACTCATTCTTTCTGTATGATATTGAACAAAAAGTTTATTATTAATAAGGAGTCATCGAATGCAATATTTATTATTTCATTCAAAATTTTACATGAGACACTAACATTCTAGTTGTTAAGATTAATAATTACATTTGGAGAGAATACACATTACTCATAGATTTACTTAGGAGTGGCCTCTAGTAGGGAATCCATTTTTACCACCTCATCATCCTAAAACTCCCTTTCATCATCTATGGCAATCGTTGTTGAAGAAGCCTTGAGAGAGCAATGAAGCATAGTGTACATTTTGGAATGGGATTAGGGGAGGTTTAAAAATATCTTTTGACTTCTTTCTAATCCAATTAATTTTTATATTTTAAAATCCTTGACCTCTTCCTAATTTAATTAATTTTCATATTATAAAATCTTGAAAGGTTTTGATACTTTTCTTTAAACATTTGTGAGTCAAAAAATTATATTCAAATTTAAATGCTTATCATTAGGTTGTAATTTACATTACATTGATATATAACCTTAAAATTTAGTGTTAATTTAAGAAAAGATATGATGCCTCATAATCAAATGTTTCACCAATTCCCAAACTTTCCAAATTAATCAAAAACATTAAGATTTTAAAAGTAAAGATAGAGAAAGACCAAAACTAAAGGTCAACCATATGGATAAATTTCCATCCCTTTTTACCTTTGAGAAATCTATTAAAAATTGAGTCTGACTATGACTTTCCATGAGCCATTCCCATTTTAGGCTTTTAGAATCCATTCAACAACTACAGAATTACCTTGCAGTATAATATTTTTTTATCTCAAGCCCATCTAATGATTTGGAATATAACACATGCTCCATTTGGTAACATGCTTCTTCTTACCTCTTACCCCCATTTACTGTCATACCATCGAAAATCTCTAGTGATTTTGTGGAATTTATCAATGTGAGATTTGGGAAATGACTAACATGAAAAATAAAAAATATAAAAATAATGAAAGTACCTTCTAAAAAACTCAAATCCTTCACAACGAAAAAATAACCTAATTTTTTTTTAAAGATAATCTATTTATAAACACCTATAATGTGATATGCTTATTGATGATATTTATAACCTTGATTTAAAAAGACCTAAGTTCCAATGTTTTTTCTTTCTATTAGATGAAAAAAGAGAGTCATATTTGTGCATGGAGAGTGTTTTCAAAATTAGATGTGTCACGTCCGTCAACTGATATCAAGAGTAAAGAAAAGTAGTGGCTTCCTTCATTTAGATCCTTTGGCTCTCTTCGAAAAAAGGTGGCCCAATTTCATAGAATGGTTTGCATCTACTTCACATGCTCCTTGATGTATTGGAATTTATTTTGGTCGCAATCAATGTATCATACTTTCCATTGAACTTTTTTTTTTGGTCTTGGATAGGTACGTGACACAAGTGAGTTTTTACCATATGGTATGAGCTAACATCATATCTATTATATTTCAACCATGGCATTTCAAACTATAACTCTCACCACTAGAACTTATTGTATCATTATCAAATTCTTTCCCAACAGTAATTGTGGATCAATTTTGAATTATGGTTGGGCTATGGAAGTAAAACATATTAATATTATAGTATATATATATTACTCTGCAAATTTTAAAACCAATATAATATTTTTAAAAAAAACTTAAGATATAACCCACATTTATTTGATAATTTTTTAAATAAATTATTAACAAAATTAAAATAATAAATAAAGTGTTAAAAGATTTTAAAACAAATGAAAAATGAATAAATAAAAGTTAAAATCTTCCCTTCAATCCATGAATAATATTTTTAATCTCCTCAATCACTTTGGAAGAAAATTAGAATTCTTATTAACGTAATAAAATGATAAAAAAGTGTTGATTGAGAGATAAACATGCAGTGAGATAACGGAAAGTAAATCTTTTTTATTTTTTGTTTTATTTTTTTAATTTTTAGTTTAAATTAACTTTTAATAATTATATTCTTTTTTTTTTAAATTTTTATTTTATTTAAAATTTGATAATAGTTTTAAAATTATATATTTAAAGATTTACATTAGATTTGATTAAATGTGTCTTTGGATTTGAGTTATTTTGTAAATCGTTTATATAAACTTGGGTTGAATCTATAGATGGACATGAATCATAATCATACTCATTACATTTTATTTGAATCTAGTAATGGTGAAACAGTAACTTTGAGAAAAAATGGTTTGATATGGATTTTCATGGTATTGTAGTAGTGGAGTTAATGTTAAGATTAATGAAGGTATATATATATATATATATATATATATATATATATATATATATATAGGGTATGTTTAATTATAATTTTGTTATTTTATTTGGTTTATTTAATATTAAAATTATTTATTATGTTTTATTAAATGTATGATTTTTCTTAGTAAAAAAATATTTAAATAAAAAAATATTATAGTTTTTATAATTTATGGTTGTAATTGGGAAAGAAAATATCTTGAATATGTGATTATAATTAGGAAATAAAATATATTAATAATATTTATACCTTATATATTAATATTGGTAAGTAAAATTCAAATAATTACTAAAAATTTAAAATGTTCAGTGTTATTTTCTAAAATTTTTTGTTTAAAATATTATATTATAATATTATAGATATTTATTTGTTTGAATGAAAGGAAATAATAATAATAATAATAATAATAATAATAATAATAATAATAATAATAATAATAATAATAAAAAAAAAAAAAATGAGGATTATATGACCCACATATATGAGACTCGTCATTTCTTATCGATAATGAAAAATAGTCTCATGTTTTTAAAAAAAATCAAAAATAAAAAATAAATAATTTTTTTTATGTAATTAATAAAATTATAATTAATTTTTACTAGTTTGTTTTCTAATTATGAGTTGTCCTAATATTTGAAGGACAATCTTTAATGGATAACCGTCATAATGTTTTTAGCCGAATAATGTGTGGTTTTCCTTCCATGAATGTTTCTTCTTATTTTTCTACATGGTTTCATTTTTAGTCTGGGCTAGGATTTTATTGTGTAACACCCAACCAGAACACACACACACAAGACAACTGGATCTAGTTAAAATGAAAATAGCATTATTTGTATAATAATTTATTTAATCATTGGAAGAGGAGTAAACCAAATGACTTCTGTTAATGACCCTAAGATGACTGTGAAAATCATACCACCATTATATCATTGGAAACAACATGTTTTGTATCTAACATGGGTACAATCCAAGCCCTGGATGATTTACTTCTCCAACCCATCCCAAAATTTTGAAATTAAGTTTGTTGAAAATGAGATACAGTTTAGATGTTTAAACTCTTTCAGAGTATGATAAAATGGCAACAACACTCTCTACGTCATATTATAAATTAACCCCTCATGTCACAATAATTAACTATTTTAATTACAAGTAGAATCTGCAATAATAATCAATCATGTTTTATTCCAACACATTACATAATTAATAAAAATGTTCATATAAATATTTAAATATGTATTTTTGATTAAACATTGTATAAATAATAATTTAAGGAACGAGTCGATTTAAGTTGGAATCTTTCTATAGGATAGTTAAATAAAAATACATGAAAAGTAATTAATAACATTTCATCTTTCAATTAAATACGTGAATACAATAATGCTTATGCTTAAATTTAATTAAATTAATAAATATAAATTTCATACCTAAATCAAATTAAGGTAATATTATCTATGCTTAGATTAAATTTAATCTAAGAAAAATAACTCATCATTAATTGAACCGATTTAATAAAAGGAAAAATGATTTCAAAAAAGATTTTTTTCCTAAAAAAAAAGGTAAAGGATAAAATCTTAGCCCTTAAATTATCAGAATCAACATGGTCCTTTAATCATTTTTTTAACTTTAAAAGTCTCTTATAATTTATAAGAGTATGAGTGTCAACTAAGTATGATTGTTAATCTTCCTTTGAATATTTAAATTATTCCTGCAAAAAAATTATCATTATTATTTTAATTATCCTAATTATCATTAGTTTATATTTTACTTTTCGAAAAGTTATGAATTATTTTTCTTATGTAATATTCTCATGATATAAATAAAGAAGAAAAAACCTATACTCTACATCATCTTATTCCATATATATATATATATATGTGTGTGTGTGTATATGTATATGTATATATGTGTGTATGTGTATGTATATGTATATGTATATATATATATATGTGTGTATATGTATATATATATGTGTGTGTATATATATATATATATGTGTGTGTGTGTGTGTGTGTGTGTGTGTGTGTGTGTGTGTGTGTGTGTATATATATACACACACACACACATATATATACACACACACACATATTACGATTTCTATTTCTATTAGAATCATGACTAAATAACAAGTTTGTTTTAACAATCGCATATTCTTTAAGAAATTTTAATCTAAATTTAAAGTTATTTAGTTCTTCTAACTATTCTTAGAAGATCTAGTGATAAGACATATAATTATAAGTTTATTAGTATAGATTTGTAATCACTAAGGTATTCATATGTGTGTGTGTGTCCACTTAAAAGATTATATCTTAAGCCTAAACTTTTATAAATTGTAATTCTTGTTAGTAGTTTGTGGGCACTACTTGGATAGGCTTATGGCATGTGGCATTCTCATGATACTTATCACTCTATACCTTGGTTCCATGTGTTATGTGTTGATGTTGAAGGAACAGTGTTGGGCTCCCACTTCCAACCCAACTTATTGTATTATTTAAGACATAATTTGTTTGGTGGAGGCCGACAGGGAAATTGAAGAGATGCATCTCTTTCCTCTCACTTGTATATATATAGAGTGATTTCTCATTGTTCAAGATAATAATAAGTATAATTTACAAGGTAGAGCAAACTTCGAAGGAGTAGATCAAGTTATTTCAAGAGAAAATCAGATTTATCAAGTGTGATCTTATTCATTGTGCTTCAAGAAGTGAAGCCATACCTATAGGCCTTGGATTTGGCCATTTTAAAGTAGATTGTTGTTCTTATCATTCAATATATAAGAGATATATTGTTGTTGGGTTTTTTCCCTTCAAGTTAGAGGGTTTTCCCAGGGTATATTATTGTGTTCATTGTTCATTATGTTGCATTTATTGAATGTTTCAATTTTGATCATAAAAAATTAACATGGTATCAGAGTGGGTTTGAAGAAGATCGTGATCATATTTGTCATTATAGAAATACCCTATTATTCTTTATATCTCTTGTCTACCCCTATTTTAGTCCATGTGGTTATGGTTGCTTACTACAAACCATCGATGATATAATTTATGCATGGCCGCTGTACATCATAGTGTTTTTTGCACCAGTTTGTGTTATTGTGATCGCATGGTCGAATCTAGGGGGATGCACATGGGCCACAAGGCACAATAAGGGTGAGAAAATTATTGTGGCTACTACCATTCTTGGGCCTAGCAATTTTTTCCATCATCGGAAGCCTGATCGATATGAGCATGGGTCTTGCCCATCGCAGCTTGCTCATCTCGCTCGTATACATGATGCGAAGAAGCTGATGGCATTCAGCTTAGGCTCAACTCTGACTATTATCACATCTGACCCCAATAGTATGTGTGAAGGAAACTGATGTTTTAACCTAGTATAGAGAGTGATTTTATTGATCTCACTAATTGGAAGGAGGAATTGTTAGTGTGTATAGAATCCCAAAAATGTGAAGAGGAAGTTGAATTTGTAGCTGAGATGGAGAGATTCCTTGTTAGAATAATGTGGACACCAAAGGATGAGAAGGTAAGGACTCTCCTTGAGGTTATATTAGATGATATGGGATATCATTTGGACACCCAATTACATGTTGATACATTTGTGTTGAGATTGAGAGGTAGATGAGATTGCATCCATGAGGGAGTAGATGCAAATGGTGGTTTATGATGTTGTGAATGATCCAACAACTAGTTGGATAATGTGTGAATAAATAGAAGTGGACTCATGATGGAGGTGGATAGACAACAATGAGTTTGAGCCCACATTGGAAAGTGAGGTACATGAGAGAGCATCTAGGTAGTGGTGGACGGATGAAAATGGGTTTCAACACATAAGTGAGTTGATTGAGAGATGGTTATGCCTTTAGCAGAGGAGGATGGATAATGGTGGGTCAAATCCCATAAAGGAGCGCCTTGATGGTGGTTTTGATACCACAAGGAGAGAGATAAAGATTAGAAATTTTTT
The DNA here is from genome assembly GCA_037957365.1 of Torreya grandis. Lineage (NCBI taxonomy): Eukaryota > Viridiplantae > Streptophyta > Pinopsida > Cupressales > Taxaceae > Torreya > Torreya grandis. The sequence goes on from JARHVA010001208.1 coordinate 3,742,939, forward strand.
GATTGCTTTTACTAATAGACACTAAGTATATTTTGAGTGGCTTTCCTTTATAATTTATGTTCTAAATCCCAATTGGATGCACATACAATTTGAACATAACATCCTTTTGGTAAATGAAGTTTCATGTTTGTTTGGATAAGTGGAAAATTCTTTACATTGACAAATGTATGCAGTTATAATCAGAGTTCACTTCATGATTGGAGCTTGAAATGAAATCTTTTGGTTGTTTGTGTGTTGGGCAGAGTTCAAAACCCACATGGGTAAGTGAGTGTTTTTGAAGAGACTCGCAGTCCTAATCTAAATTCTCTCCTCAAATGGGTCTTTAAAATATTTTATTTGGAGTGTAGTGGTGATTAGGTCTGAGTTTCCTAATTAGGACTTATTTTTAGTCATTTTGACTATGATTTTTAAGCGGGATTTTATTCCCATCTAGGTAGTGAAGATTATTACCTGCCTTCTCAATTATTTATGAGAGTGAAAATCCATTCATGTTTTATCAATATAAGTATTTAAATTGTGGTTCTCACATATTAAATATTGAGACAATATGGTTGTCAATCTCCTATAAAAAGAAAGCCTAAATGAAGCTCAAATAGGATAAAGATAGTTCAGAGTGTTATGCGAGTAATGTATCCCAACCATGCCTATAAACATTTAAAATGATTTTCAAATAGTCCAAAACCTTGATTTCTTATTAGCTTTATAAAATGAATTATTAATGCCACATGGAGTTTAAGATAATGTGAAATCTTTCATTTCCTTTATATTACTCTACCAAAAACCCAAAAAACACTAGTGTTAGGTTCATAATCTAGTTTAATCCTTTCCTTAAAGTTGTTTTTAAATAAAAATGACAATGAAGGATTTGGTGCAATTGTTGAAGAGGAAAAAACATTGGGGAAGTGGTAAGGTTAGGCTATTTTACCTATTTATATATGTTTCCTTCCATTTTAGGGGAGATCAGTAGGAAAAATAAGAAGACTAGAATGACATTTATTTTAATTCCCTTGGTCTAGGAGGTCTGAAAGTCATTGTATGGCTGCCAATCTATGGGCGATTTTTTTTAGAATACTAGAGGTCTTGTATTTGTTTTCTCCATTCATTTGATGATTAAATAATATTAGTAGTGGTATGTTTTTAATTATATTTTCACTACGTATTTAAGAACATTGATATATATTTTGAATGAATGTCAATTGTATGATGAAATTCTTAAGTGTGACTACTTGTATTTTTGAACCTTGAAACATGGGA